>UZAE01000119.1:0-36154 GCA_900617975.1 Rodentolepis nana | reverse complement strand
GGGAGGGGAGTAGGAAAAGCAGGCTAAACACATTCGAACGCCTTCATTTCATACAATTATAGAGTGAGTTAAACTTGAAGCAGGGTGCATGTATGTGTATTTCTATTTACAAAACCAAACGGAGCGAGCTAGTCAGTTAGTGTGGTAGAAGTAGTAGTAATTTAAAGTCTGAATGAGATAGTTAGAAAGAGAACCCAAGTGGGAGGCTTTTGCAGCAAAACAGTACTCCTCCCACTACCTCCATCTCTCTCACTCAATGGAGACAACCTGGACGATACAGTGCTGAGGGATCACCGACATTTCCAGAAGTAGCAGCAGCATTATTCTGTGGGGATGGCGCAGCGGCAACAGGAGTCTGTTGAAGAGACATTCCCGCTACAGCGGCAGCTTGTTGGTGGGGGGGCCAGAGAGCGCCAGCAACAGCACCACTACCACCAAACCCATGGGCTGCAGCAGCCCACTGCTCTTGTTGGACAGCTTGCTGGACAGCGGCGGCTTGTTGTTGCGCCGCAAGGACAGCAAATTGGTGCTGTTGTTGTTTCTGCCGCGATGGGGCCAAAACTGCAGCTGCAAAAAGGTTGATGTAATCGCCAGGTAAAGTGGGAAATTCACCAGGACCAGCCATGCTCCGATCGGGATACTGTGGAGGTGGGCCGGGGGAGCAGAGTTGCCCGGGATCAGGTGTGGGAAGAATTGAAGGACCCGAACACATCGGTGCTACGGCTGAATTGTTGGCATTCCAGGGGGAAGCTGGAACGGAAAGTAGGTCAGTAAATCATAGAAGTCATTCGGAGTTAGTTAAAGTAAGGGGGGAAGATAAAAATTGGCAAGGCCGTAACACTATAAACCAAACACAACAATAAATTAACGGTCAAAGATCATCCACCTCTGCCAGATAGACGTTTTATACCTCATTAGAACCTCATCTCCTTGAAATAATATTTATTACATTACAGAACGTGATGTGACGAAAATGCATTGTAATGCTTTATTGATTGGCAGAGAATTCAGAAGAAGGTAGAGGAAATGAAATGGAATGAAATCTGATATTGAATTATTTAACTCGACTGTGAAATAGGGTTCTACAGTATTTAATTACTAGTACTCCCAACAAACGCTTCAAATTCAAGAGGGAAATTTAGGACAGTCTAAGGCTTACTGAGGAATATTCAATTCGAGAAGCATATGCGTGATTCTAATCAACCGTATCCCTAACTTCGCACATTTAACAACTCTGCTACAAAAAAATTACTTTGAGATAAAGTATAAACTGTCATTTTATAGTTTATTTCATGGGAAAAATAGAAACGCAAAGAATAAATACATTTATACTAGTCAAAAGAATTACATTGAGATATAACTTGTTGCTGTGGCATCGAGGAATCGGCAGCAACGGGACCAGGAGTCTTCATTGATCGCAGATAGGAGAGCACCGCGCCACTAGGCTGTCCCGGATGGGTAACCAATCTTCGTTGCTGGGCCTGTTGAGCTTTCTGCTGTTGCGCCAGGATGTGTGTATAAAGTTTTACTTGCTGTGTAGGGGGTTGAATATTAGCCACGGCTGGTTGTCCGAATTTAATCCCCAGCATTTGATTTTGTGACTGGTCTGCAAAGAAAATGAGTTAGAATATTTTTCAAGACGTCACTAAAATATAATTAGAAACAAACCTGTCTTTTCATCATCCTTTGTATTGCTAAGATGATGTCCGTTGCCTGCAGAAATTTTCATCTGCTGGACTCCGCTTTCAAGACCAGTGGTTCCATTACCAGTTGCAACCGCCTGACTAGCAGCAGCACCCCCTGCTTCATTTCCAGATATTTGAAGGAGATTCCAATCAAATACAATGTCGTGTGTGAAGTGGTTCTTTTTGAAAAGTGCTCTTAATAAGCGACGCAAATGTGAGTAATCAGGCTTTGCCTCAAAGTTTAGCCCTCGACAGTAATTCAAATATTCTGCCATTTCAGCTGAAAATATAAGCAAGCAATTCTACTTAATTTTGGTCAGTAGAGCGAGTAAGTGCAAATTCGTAACAGGGATATATGAGCACTCATGACAAAATGAAATTTTGCAAGCCGAAGTGGCATGCTACTGGAATAGACATAAGTACACGACTTACAGGGATGGCCGTCACAAAGAGCCTCGACAGAGGTTTCCATCTTTTTTTCACAAATACGTTCGTATTTCTGACGTTTATTGACTGATTTTAGACCTTGCCACGGTAATGATCCGCGAAGGAAGTACATGAGGACGTAACCAAGGGATTCCATATCATCTCGACGCGATTGTTCTAAATGAGTGTAGTAAGAAAAATAACAGACTTGATTAGTCTAATCGAGAAAATGAAGACTTTCCTATTGCAAGTGTCCAGTCGAGGGAACGACCTGTAATAACCTGTAATTCTAACGCCCTAGTAAGTACATCTGCCAATTAAGAGGTCAAGAGATGGACACCAAACGCATCTAGTGGTGTTAGTGATCAAGCGTCCTACTTAAATCTGTTTGGTGAAAGAAGCGACTGAATAGCGGCTTCTACCCAAGTATTGTGGGCGCTACCAATAATGGGGTTGTGACGCTTTTAGCGCCTGAGAAATTAATTTTAGTCAGTTTTGTGAATTCTGCTTGGGTAACCGCACGTCATCAAACGTCCTACTGGCCTTCAATAGTCAAATTTTACTTGCATAGAGTCATTCGAAGTAAGGTGGCTAACGGTTAAATAAATGTAACGTAATGGTCACCTATGCTTAAGTAATCAATCTATTCTGAGTAGTTATTGAGTATTGAGAAATATCAAAAAATACTAGTTGAAAAGATAAAGCGACATTTTGCATTCGTATGGCATATTCCAAATTGGAGATTTGTTAAGGGCAATTACGTTCAGATTATACCAGAACAACCAGCACAGGCATAAAAAGCTCAGAAACCACTTAAAAATAATGACAAACATCAAATATCAGACACAAAAGCTCTACCGGATGAATATTGTTAACAGAGTAAAATGAAAATAATAGCACGATACGACTGGAGAGTGTTCTAGTTGCAAGACGCACTCTGAATGTCATAATTTGGACACAATCACACCACTGATTTACTGCACTTTGTCGGAAAATGACATTTTGCACTGGCGTGGAAGAGGAGAGGAATGACTAAATGAAAATAAATTATAGATTGCAGTTATAAAGTGGTGTCTGACAATTCTAGTTCCGGAACCAGACTAGCTACTAAGAAATCAAGATCGGTTTTATTCAAGTGTCACACAGTAGTTTGATGCATAGCCAATAATAATGGTAATAATAGGAGCATTAATGTGTAAAGCGCTCATCTGCGAAGCTAAACTCAATAACTATACACTTGAGCAGAAAAATCTATACCGGTTGAATGCGATATAGTGATAGGAAATAGACATCTCACCGGAATGTATCCATGTTGCTTCTCCACCCGAAATGTTGGAAAATGAAACAGGAAATGGGCCTGTTAGCTCTGGTAATGCGCATATCTCCCAGGAAAATACAATGAACTCTTCGACTCTTGACACGCAATATGCGTTTGGTTCAAATAAAACATGTCCATTAGGGAAACTTAATGATAAGTTCCAACCGGCATTTGAAAACCAATCCGTGAACAATCTTTCGGGTCCAGTTATATTACAATACAATAGGAATTAAAATGTGTCTACACTAGCAAAGGTTACATTAACGCAAACACAGCCCAACACAAACAAGGATTGCGCGTTAAGACCTGTGATAAAGAGAATGCTTGAGCTAAAATTCTGACGACCCTGACAGCCGAACCACTTTTAGAAGATGTGAATTGCAAGCACGAGTGCATTGAAATAAGACAGAAAGGGTAGTAAGAAAACACGAGTAAGGGGCTTGGTATGAGTAAATCAAATCAAAATACGCAAGTATTGTCTACCTGGTGTTCTTTGCTAATCAAATGAGTCACAAATGATAAACGCCACATGACAACTATAACAGCACAGACTTGTGGAAAAACGGTGCTTATCATCAACGGGAATCACGAAAAGTGAGAATTCTTAAAAATAAATATGCAAACACATTTAAAAAACGACATCCAGCAAACAGGAAGTCATTAACTTCAGCACCTTAAGAAGTGAAGTTTAATTGCGATAATTTCCCCAATCAAAGGCCGTCTTAAACTCAAGACATCATGTATGTTCTAACAAATTAATATTTGTTCATGAAATGTGCTAAAAGTATGTACAACAGACTCCCAAAAGCATCTTCCTCTGTAGTACCTTCTCAATAGGGATAGGACCCTGAAATAGTAGAAAATACTTAGTCAGCAGATGGCTTAAATAGAGAGTAATGAATTAGGAAGGTGTTGAAGGCAGTCATCAATCACAAAACTGTGTTGCCATAGAGTAAAGATTGATAGAAATTACAAGGTGGAACAGCTGAAGACACCCAGCTGCTACCCTCCTCTAAAGCAGGATATATGCAAAAGAAGTGGTGAAGCTGTTTGTATGTGTGGGTGCGTGAAGTTTTGTTCCGACAACCCTTGGGCGGCTAGGCAAGCCGATGCAAGAGGCGAAATATTGATGAGTCATTCAAACAAGCCAACGGGTAGCACTTGCAGAGATGTAGCGACAGCATCATCAACGTCATCACACGCGTAACCAAAGGCCGATTATCAACGGCTAACTCTAAATTATGAACTAGTTCCACTAGTCAGAAGTGGGGGGGGGGAAATATTCCACACTATAGTGGCAGTAAATTGACTCTTCTGGAACCCTGGCTTGTTTGCCTATCTAATGCTAATTATTCCACTACGGTATTGGGTTAAAATAGCAAGTTCGAGCAAAAAAACCAACCAAGTCCATCCCACATTACAAGGTCATAAAAGGACCAAATTCAGTAGTATTTGAGCAGAAAATGGAATTGTGAAATCCTAGTTTAGAAAGAAATTAATATGCTACGGAAAAATTTGTAAGTGGTAGACGAAGCATTTCAGGTGACAACAAAAGGCAGAATCAACTGTAAGGTTAGGAGAGTTTAGACAGCAATAGAGCGGAAAGCTATGCTTAAAGCGGGACTTTCGGGGGAAATGCTAAAGGCGAAAAATACGGAGCCCAAAAAAATAGCGAAATTACGTGCGAATATTAATTTATTTAAGATTAATAATGAACGATCCCAATCTCCTAATTCCACGAAAAAAAATCACCTCCGCCCTTGCACAAATTTATGCAAACATAAACCCAAATGAATTAAAGGAGGCTTGCAATTGTGTTTCTATTAAATACAAAACAAAAAACCTGCAACCAGTGGACAACACTCGGCTTGATTTAAAGTTAGTACCATTCAAGAACAAGCTCGCTTGGGGTAAAGGGATAGTAGTACCTTGCAGCCTGGCAGGCATGAAACTCGCCTTCCGTTACACCACCTCCTGATTGATGAATTAATACCCCATCGATGCACAACATGTACCTCTTGATGGTAAAAATATCGGAGACGGAATCAATGAATGGACCCATTTCATTCTTGAATAATGGATAAGATTAGAACAAGCAATGCATTTAAATCAGCAATAAAACTTGACACAACCACTCACCTCAATAATATTGGTTGGGGGGGGGGGGGGTTATGGAGACTAGCTTTTAATTTCAACAACTTTGATAATACAAAATAAAAAAATTGAACCTACACTTGATATTTAACGTGTGTTGTTTAAGGCCTATTAACCGGAAAGTTGATTCTGGTTATCGGTCCCGCCCATCAAATTATTAGGGTCTTTAATAGTTAGGTAAGGAATGAACTCTACTGGGTGCCATTTGAGAGAACCCATGGATATGGTGGAGGGAGGGAGGTGAGAGGAGTTTGCATTGGGTTATAAATTCGGGGACATTGTCCCGACCTTTCAATGGGATTTTACTGAACTTATATTTTGAATTTACATTTCAGATAGAGGGGAATGGGTAGCGGAAAGAATAATCGACCTTAGAATAAACAAATCACTACGCTAAAATTAGAACTATTTTGCTTTAAGGGGAAAAATTCACTAGAAGGAATTAACTTATCCTAATGCGATAATAAAGGATAGAGACTAAACTGTGTAACCTTTAGCAAAGTAGTCTTCATTTCTGCTATTTCAGAGCAAAATGGTACAAAACACATAAGGAAGAGGATATAGTATGAATCATTTCTTAACCAATACCGAGACTAGACAGGACAAAGTACATGACGTGGACATTAAAATAGGAGTAGAATAGAACGCCCGTATCGAAGGCACTATGCTGAAACAAGAAAAATATCAAGAAATCAGTGAACAAAACGTGAAATCAGAAATGAGCTTTACCTAGTAAATGTGAACTTGAAACTCTCACACCATTACCCACCTCAGTACTGGGTTAGGCTTAAGTTGATGGAAGTAATAAATCAGACTTAACAAGCACAACGAATAAGGTACTTGCAATAATTAGGATTCAATTGTAATAATTGCTCGGTCAAAATCAATTAATGCGGATAATTACATAAAACAAAGCAGGTTTTCAGTCAGAGATTAATATGAGACAAAAATAACAAAAATGAACCAGTTTGCCACCATCCATACACCATCAATTAAGTAAGCAATTGAGATTAAAAGTACTCAAAACAACTTGCACAAGCAAAGACCATGTAGTTGTGAAATTAGAGCAGATTTCCCGAGATAAGCCAGCACCCACTTCGTACTGAATAGCACGAATACAAGTGTATGCAAAAAGCAATTTGGACAAACTATCACTCAATATTTAGACAGGATAACCAAATTTCTACACATAAGAAAAGAAGTTTGCGTGCAAACACAGTGAAGAATACAAATCGGTCGATTTTTTAGTAAAAATTGTATGGAATTATTTATGAGAAAAAAATTTTACTTTATTGTTTGGGGAGGGGGGGGGACGTACGATCCTGAGGCACAAAGAACACGTCAAACAGACATTTTATGCCACTTCCATCAAGACTTGAACGCCTGCACAACCACTTAAGCCGATATCAATTTCGGTTGATGAGATTTCAATTTGGAAATAGAAATTTAAATAATGCCCCGAAATCAGAGTGATGCCCAAGTTTCCATAAAGTGGTAATAAAATCGCTGACTGAATAGGGACCTTGGTTAAATATCTGAGAAATACAGCCTAAACACGTATATCCGAGACGTGTCGCGTATTTTCACTTGAAGCACATCGGTAAACTGAATAGGTGCCGCGGCATCAACTTTTCTGGCACAATATAGATTGAAAAAGCGGGGAGAAATAAATATTATCAAAGTTTATTTTTTTTAGGAGTGTGCGATAGACTTACCTCCGCGTGGTGCTCCCTGGGCAACGTAAACTTATACGGCAAAAAAGTCTATTAACCGGCAGTTGACTTCTGACTTCAAAATACCATTACCCCACTGTATGTCATATTCGACTACTTCCATAGTACTCACCTCACCTTTTTTCTACCTTTGTGGCTGTCTCTCTCTTTTACGTCTGCGAATCATTATTCTGTCCCCTCTCGACGTTTTGCCACTTTGATGTTCCTCTTCCTTTCTGTGAAGCCCGAAGTCAACTAAAGGGCTAATGATACCTATCACAACGCCTGCCATTTGAAATAAATAAATTTTCAACAATTGGGAAGACTAAGCCGAAATTTAAAAAATAAACGCTATTATTTATTTAACATAAAGGAGATAACACTTCGCCATCACAATGTCAGGTCCCGGCATTACAAGGCGAAAATGACCCCTCAAAAAAGTTTGGCAAGTGGGAGGCTCTATCAATTCCTTCAAATTCGACAGACCCCCCCCCCCCCCCCCCAAAAAAAAACAACCACATTTTCACGACATTGGAATGAACATTCGATTTAAGTAACAAAAATATTAAATAATATTTCCAAATAGCATATTATGCCGTTTTTAAAATTTGCAATTTCTTATTGATATCCCCAATAGAAATAATCATTCATATTCAATGAAAGCAAATTAATGAATTTCACAAAATTTATTTAAATAGCTACCAATAAGCACTAGATAGCATTAAAAACGCACTTGCTGCTAACTGGAGACGAATAAAACGCTAACATATTCGAATGTACTGCACATTTAGTATGAAATACAAAAGCAATCTAAAACAAAATGAAGGCCCTTTGAAACCTTGATGTTGCCACATTCCACCTAAACCCCCCCCCCCCACCCCACTACCCCAAATTTTTGAACTCTGTTGACGTATTTCATTTCCATCCCACAGAAAAATAATATCTTCATAATTGAAAGAAGACTAAGGAGCTTAGGACCAGTAATCTGACCTCCTGATCAATTGGAATAGATCATGGGTAGGGAATCTTGACAAAGGTGAAATTAAGGTCCCAACCCCGAAAAAAAACGAAAATGCGTCAAGAATAAGTGGGTAGTTAGGAAGTATCTTGGACGAATCAAACACAATGTAATAACTGAATAAAGTGGGAAATGCGAAGAATGTACGAATAGTTCACCTTGACTTTGTCATATCTGCCTGCTCGTTACTACTCTACGACTCATAACACTTTGACATCGATAGCCACTCGAAAAATTGCACTCATATTTGCAATCTGTCTCAGCTACGCAATAAAAGAGGACAAAAGTCCCCCTTATAAAATTAGTGATTATGGGACTAAGTTAATTTCTTTGCTTTAAATAAACATAGAAATGGTACTTCAATCAACCCACTCTTCCACCAATTATTTCGAAATTTTTATCGTCTCAGATACTGTTCCAGAAAAAAAACGAAGGAATTCGAAAGAAAAATTAATTTTGAATCACTAGGGAAGCAGTCGTTCGAAATATTCCGTCTTTAATACCAATGGTAATCTTGATATTTTCTCTTAGTAAGAATCGTACGACTTAAAGCTCACCAGTATATCCTTTATTCAACAGAGAGACTAAGAGATATTCCCTATTTGCTTATTATAGGTGATTCAATCACAGGTATAGCTATTCTCGAAAAGAATGGCTACTTTATACATCTATGGCACTATAAGGACGCTGTGAGCAACTTTTGACTAAATTCTTAGAGGGCAATTACTCACATCAGTGACCCAGACAAGCAAAAGTAAATACATGTAGAAAAAAAACAAGCGACAACGACTAAACCAGATGAAAACTTTTGTAATAGCTATGTTATGACCTAATCAATACGTCCGCAATCATTTACACTAACCGTTTAAATGTTCGTTTTTCTTGCCGTTCCTCTCACGACTGTTTTTTTGCAACTTTACTATGAATTGTGAAACAGTAGGCATAAACAGTGGCTACAATCAACGCAGCAGTTAACGTCCAAGTGGAAAAAGACAATTGAGGCAGATTAAATATTCGATAGAGTATGCCATTTACATTGATTAAGTTTGTCTGATTGGAATTTATCTCGACATGAAGGCTATAGAAAGTTACCACCGTGTCCAAAATTAGTATTTGAAAAGAAGCTATTATAAATGACCCTGGGAGTTTAAATTTTTGGGAGAACAGAGCTGCATTTTCTTGTAGCTTCATGACCTGCAAATTAACTTTCTCGACTGCAGATTTGGTGTTAACTGCCTTAGCCAGTTAATAAGTGAAAAGAGAAAATTTAAGCACAAAGTGTGGCATTAAAACGAGTTCGGTCGGTGCAATCGTTGCCGCAAACAGCATCTGTGTATTTTTAGGCGTTCGCGTAGGCAAAGTGGCTTGCATGCCTGCTTTGCTCGTTTGCAGCTCTCTCACGGGATAAATACGGCAGAACGCAAGACATGGATGTTTATGGGCGTGGGCACTTCCAATCACATCCTTCCCTCTCTTATACAGGTTGATTAATGACAGTGAGGGAAGAAGATAAGTGCATATATATATATATATATAAAGACCCATTCAGACAGTAGAACAGACATTTTGGTGACCTATAAAGTGAGAATGATATTAAATTGGGCAAATAATGAGGATAGAATAGATTGATATCGCATATAAAGTTTTTATCAATCAAATTTCGGGTGATAAAAAACCAATAGGTGGCTAAAAGATAGATGAAGCATGACTAAGCACGAATTTCGCTTGAGGAATAATATTTTACTTTATTCCTATCAGATTACTAGACCATACTGTTAGAGTATGTTAAAAAATTACAAGGTAATACATAATCATAATGGAATAACAATTAAACGATAGTTTTAGAAATTGTTTGCAGAGCAGACAGAAGCGGTAAAGAAAAGAGCGAATTCAAATCTGCTCAAGGGGATTCTAAAGCAAAAAAAGCATGAAGCCGCCAACTATACGCGAAGGTATGTGGACTGCCAAGTAATGCATCTACACCATCACTACTTCTAAGGCTAAACGTACCGTCTTCCAGTACCTCATTTCCGTTGCTTTAAGAAAGACTAGGGAGGTCGTGAACTAAATAAAAGAATGGTATCCTCAGTATTAACAACAAATCCAGCGCGTCTCTGCTCAAGGGGTCTCAAGTACACAATCTTCACGGGTAACAGGTAAGAATTTCCAAAAATACTTGTTCTCAGTAATAGTCTGTCCAAATAGTGTAATGTATGCCATTTCTTAATAAAATGACATGTAATCGATTAAAGCATCAGCTTCTTGTAAGGATAGTCCAATTATATTTAAGTAGCCCTAATAGTATAAGAAAGTTAACTTTTTCTCAAGGTAATAAGTGTCAACCACATGCAGCTCTAAAGGGTATGGGTTAGCAGGACTACGGGAGTTAGGACAGACGAGGCGGGTATATCTCTTGATCCCAGAATAAGTCGTGAACATGACATATGTCGTAATATTGGATTAAATAAACTACTCTAAAAATCGATCACATTACAAATACAACAAGAATGTATAAAAACTTTATGTTTATCAAAAATAAAAACAGAGAAAAGGAAATGCGATAGAAGTAACCGAAAGTATCACACTGGAAGAACTCTAATTGGCTCCACCAAGTTAAAATCACCAAAAATTGATCACTCTCTCTCTCTCTAAGATGAATACGAATTGGTTCAAACAACTCGAGATCACGGAGATGTAAACTTTCATTCTTAGGAACAAATATCTACAGCACTCTAAGCATAAAGAACATGTGGACATAGCGACGGTGATCACAATATGGACTATGCAAATGTTACTGTTGGTTTCAGCACCAAGATATCCGAATTTCATAATTCGAAATGCACAAACCTTAGAACCAACCAGGTTTAGATTAAATGGGGCTAATGGTAATGATTATTTCAAATCAAAATTTTGCCCAATTTTGAGTACTAATACTGCTAATAAAAAACGTAATGTTTTACGCCAGGTCACCACAAGAAAGAAGTAAGAGGTAAAATGAAAAGTTCAGTAGATTTAAACACCCTTGGCAAATATAAGTATGCAATGGGCACTAATCTTGAAAACAAAAAAGTATTATGTTCCCCGAGCACAAAAATAACGAGCTGCAGACAGTAGAAAGGCTACCAACTTAATCAAATTATTAAATAAGTGATATAATGGGTGTAAACGTACCAATTCCAAGATGTGTATTAACACTGGCATAACGCGCCGTCCCAGTCAGATTCTTGTTTTCCCGATAGGGAATATGCAAATGAGTCCGTGGGTCGCGATATCGTTTAGCTAATCCGAAATCAATGAAGTAGACACAATTGCCACGTTTACCAAGGCCCATGAGAAAATTGTCTGGTTTAATATCTCTAAAAATGGGAGAAGTTGGAATGAAAAGTAGTCAAGTACAAAGGAAATAAATAATAAAATGAGGACTTAAAGAATTGAATTTCTTATTGCTAAGCAAATTACTATATAAATAACTGCAGAAAGTTTTGATATATAATCATAGCACTAGATAATAAAACGCCAATTCTGCTATGGTTTCAGAGCTTTCGATAAATGGGAACATGATAAAATTAATTTGAGACAAGGCGATTTGAGTGTAAATAATTTTCAAGAATTACGATCGAGCTTAGAAAACAATTGGAACATTAGGCTCTATGATTACGTTTCACGAATACTTTTCCCCACAGACTATTAATGATAAACAGACAAGCTCTAAGTTCAATACTAGCACAGTAACAGGACGAAAATGACCACCATTGAGTTACAAATGCATTCATTTTAAACCAAATTACATGATTGACAGCGTCTACTTATAAAAAGGCCACGACTTAAAAATGATCGCCACGTCACCAACGTGGAAGTGAACACCTGAAATTACGCCTTCATCGACCAAACATGGTTGACTGAAAGTCAAAAAAGAATGCAAAGCTCAACGGCTCTGAAATAGAATTTTGAATGAAAAATCCAAAAAACTGAAAGTGAATTCAAAAAGATCATTAAGAATGATGGTTTATTGTCCAATTCCCCATTATAATAAGGGAGATGGGAGTTACAAGTCCAGTTATAGAGATTCCTTTCTCATAGATGAAGTCTCCAGAATTTACTCTTAATGCATCAGTAAAGGCAATATTAGAGACTACATCATCAAATCCTAATAGTATTTATTATACGAATAATGTCAATGAAATGGATTAGTCATTATTATATGAGTGTCCTAATATTTACTACGAACTTGGTCCGAATTTGCCAACTCGACAATTTATGAGCAAAATTTTGGTTTTTATTGTAATTTTTCTTATTCTAGCGTCATTATAACTACACGCTAGTTCAAATTTCTTTGTAAGAAATCACTTTCAGACGCAAATGTTTGCAAACTGAGCACATCTGCTGTAATTCATCCTTCTTTGACTAAAGTTCTCTTGCGATAAACCGATTGTCCATTTTTAATTGCCACTGCCAAACGACAATTCGACCAATTCACCGATGTTTTGAAAAAGAAGAATCAAATACTAGAAATCAAAATTTCATAGACTTGTATATGGTGCATGTTAACTTCTACGATATAGACTATGAACACCTCTAAAAGAAAAACTCAATTTTTGTCGCTCCCTTAAGTCATCACGCCCAGCTGATGTGGGTGGAGATTGCTGCAAATGAACGAAGTGTTAATAAATAAATTCGCTATGGTTCTACGAACTAATGAGATTTTGTGTTATGTCTTAAATTTAGGTACAAGGGAATATATCACAAAACGCACACCCCACAATATAAACAAACCTAACTACAACTAGCTTAAGTAGGTGTATTCATCCGCGCTCTCTCTCTCTCGTCTTTTAATAACGAGGCTGATAATTTAGTCATCTCAATACCATCATATTTAGGGTATGACGGTCACTGGTAAGACCTGCTGAGACATAGGCATTGAACGCTTCTACTTCGGACTTGGCAGACAGGCATGTTGACTGCTGCGTCACAAGCGCTTTTGGTACGTTTTCATAAAACATATACTCTATATAATAAACAAAATAGCTACTACCAGTCGATAACTTTTCTTATTTATCTAGACTCGGTAGATAAAGTATTGATGTAAATCATATAAAATTAATGGTGGGAGTACGATCAGCGTCAATATGATAATTAGGTTAAGTACAATTAGTCCCTATAATAGCGCAAAGTAAGAGGTACAAACAAGCATTAGTCATTAAATCAAGAGGAAATGAGTTCAACTTTAGTCAATACAAACGAGCTCAGTAATTTTAATATACCTATACCACTTTTGTATACAAGAGGATAAAGAAACAGAGCTAACAGAGCCCTGGTGTCTTAGCATATTATCCACATGTCGCTAAGATTGTATGCTGTTGAGTATCATATCATATCTTCACAACTTTGGGAAGAAAATGAAAGCAAGTGATAAGATCGACGCTTGAAGACCAAAAAAAGGCGAATAAACACTGCACACCACCGAAAAATAGTGTCTCCAAGCCCAAGACGGATGCGAACATTCCCAATTTGGCATGTGACACCTTGGTGTTGCCCTCAGTAACTATTCTACCCCCCCCCCCCCCCCCCCACCTTTTTAATGTGTTGCACTATTTGGAAGCCAATTTCAAATGAAGGAAAGTGAAATTACAAGCTATTTAAATAAATTGACAAGGCAAACGACTCTGGAGACTGCAGATATTAATTTACTCACAAGCTCTGAAATTAAGCCATAATTATCTTTGGGAACAAAATGAAATACATTATACTCATAGTGGTAAATGCTTCAAAAGTGCAAAGAAAGCAAGGCATCCGGACTTTAGTGGTGATGAAAGCGGCAAAAATGTTAGTAAAAGTTTGATTAAAACATTGTAAAACAGATAGACAACTATTTGTATGAACGACAAGCTTCAAAATGCTGGGAAAAAAGATATCACTATCAAGTTGGAGTTGTGTTAGTTGAGGAACTTTGTTGAATGGATTAACAGTAGCGGCAAATCTTACTTTAGACCGATTAACAAAATGAACCAAGGTCCATTTCTTAAAACTGTTAACCAACACAACGTCTACCCAACAGTGGTAAGGACAAAGAGAAATCGATCATCGATTAAACTCCAGAAAAGTTAGAGAAGCTCAAAACTCAATAAGAAAAATGCTCTAAGCGTGTGGTAATTAATGATCCAAATAGAAAACAATCGACCAATGGGACTGCTGTGGAAATTTCACTTATGAAACCTAACCTACATAACATAGATCAATCATTATCATTACTCATATATTAAACAAACCATTTACGGTTAAAAATTAACTATACTTAGGCAAAACTATTATGAAGATTTAGCCAACCCGAGTTATGGTTTAACAGCCTAACAATGTGAACACCTCAGGAAGTCATAAAAGCGTTAAACAACAACCTTACTGGGAAATTTTAAATTGAAGTCTATGTACTTGCTCCCCGAATGGCCAGATTAAAAAAACCGAAGAACACTTCGGTCCAAGTCGACCCTTTACCAAATAGATCTATTGTCTCAATTTAAAAGCGTGTGATACAGATGTCGCATAGTAAACATTTTTGATTTACCCAGAAAATTCAGGCGTTCCGGTCGTATTTACGATTGTTTAGCTGTCTAAAAACTGAGCGTATGAGCAAACACGACTTTTTCCAACGTTAGGCTAGTATGACACGGGAGATGGGGAAACAACGACAAAGACTCCCGAAATTCATATTTCAATTTGAGGCGTTAATGTAATAAGCGCCAATTAAACAACCCCTAATCCGATTTTTTTAAATATAAGAACTTAACAATCCAGGCGTTTTGGTGGAAACTCGACGGCAATTAGGGATAATAACCAAAAAAGAGGAAACCTTAAAGGGTAAAGTAAGGAAAATGAGTGAATAGGGGCCAGGCGCATGTAGGAATAATCAACTGACTGCAAGAGCAGTAACAAATCGACCTGAACAGAAAGGAGGAACAAAGCATGTGTTAGGGATTGCAACACACAGGGTGTTTGGAATCATTTTTTCAAGAGCAATATTTTGTTCTCTGACAAATTTCTTAAAGCTGTTCGCACACACCATTTTTCATTCATATACGTGATGACAGCAAGTATAGAAGACTGGAACCTACCTGAATCTTGGGAGCTAATAACTTTTGGCATGATGATTGGTACCGGACATTAAAATAATGAGATAACGGTCTTTTCTCAATGTTCTCTGAACATTGTGAAAAGAAAGTGGCATGAGTTCGAAAAATGCAATTAAGATTACGAAGTTACTATGAGCATAAACGGAAAAATCTGCATACAGCGGAATCTGAAGCCGAGAATGTTTCGGTCACCATCAAGAAGTTTATACAGAATGAAGACCTCCATCACCACTCTTACAAGGGTCAGAGAAAATGCAAAACAAAATCATTATACAAAGACGAAGTAACACCTGCTGAAGTACAAATAGTCTAATTCTTTCCTGGTGAGTAACACTTGAAGAAATGAAAAACCCTACAAGCAGAATAATAGATGGTTTAGATGGTCTAAAGGACACTCCTCGAGCCATACAGACTAAATTTGCCCGAGCTGTCATGATTGTCAGATGTGTCTTCCTCCGCAGACGAGGGTAGAGGTAACCTCAGCCCTAATGCAACAGTCAGATGATGGGAAAGTAACTTAATAAACCTAAGAATTTATTTCGGAAATCATTTTCAGATATCCGCCACAGAGAAGAGAATTTTCAGGATATACTGTATGCGGATGCCGTTATGAATAACTGTTTATACCTGGAAACGAACTTTCTTCCTTTCATGATTACAGGTTACCCAGGTGAGTAAACAATTTCACATATCCATATTATGCATTAACGACTGTCGTTATGAGCTCAGGTTTCTTCCCTAACGGATAAGATCAACAGTAGCAGTAGTAAACTTCAGCATGGAGGTAATATGCCCTAAAATCTGAATACTATTCCCAATCTGTGCGGCCAGACGCTTAATTATGTCGTCATACCCTAGTGATAAAATTTAAGCTTGACCCGTTTAGTTGACTTTCCATACCTAGTTTTAGACAAACTATAATGTCATCAACATATTTGTCACCATTAAAACCTGTAGGTGAAAATAAAGCATAAAGACTTTTGAAATAATATCAGTAGTGTTTTGCGAGAAAATGATGGTAGATTACAATGAAAATTAAGCGAAACTACTACCACCGATTGGATAGATGGCAAACTTGCTAAAATGGATCAGAAAATGATAGCAAACAACAGGAGTAAACCTTCAGCAGCACAACTAGAAGTGCATAGTGGTCAAAACATACATTTCAGGAACACCATTCTCCAGAAGACAATCTTTATGTTAAAATACTGAATTGGCATAATTTAAGGCTCCCTATGAACGAATCAACTCCACACAACATAACTTATAAGAGCTTGGCTCTGCATAATTTTAAAAGCCTTAATTGAACTAGACGTTAACTGTAACCTCACATTTTAAAAAAAAAGCACATTTAACAATACAAACGAACCGATGAATGAAGTTACGGCTGTGCATGTATTCTATGCGCATAAGAATTTGATCTGCAAGTAGGATGACCGTTTTGAGACGAAAGCGACGACCGCAAAAGTTGAATAGATCCTCCAGACTTGGCCCGAGAAGTTGCATTACCAAGACATTGTAGTCGCCTTCCCTACCCCACCACTTCAGTGTTGGGATGCCAACTGTTAAGAGAAAGGATGAAACTAAAGTTTGCAGTACTACGACTAATGACTCACAGATCAGCTGACAGCCACAATGAATCAGTAAATCAGACAAATCGTCTAAGTGTGCACATTCAAGCAGGCAGTTTGGACATGCAACACGGATCTACGTCCATCAATCTTTCTCCATCAATCTGCGACACTGGTTAGCCATAACTCTCGATTTTCGTTAAGACAGTGACATGCTGTTACATTTTTACATCTGATATCACTAAGCCTAACTGAGTCAGTTGATTAAAGCTGATTAAATTTGAATTAGCTTTACTTCACATTTTTTATGCAAAGAGTAAGATAAGTTCAAGGTTCGTCAAATAAGTACTTTCAAGTGTTAGGGAAAGAGTTCATTAAGGAGTGGGAGTTATTTAAACTTTTCATCCTTACGGAAACACAAGAATGCCTTAACTGTTTACGTTAGATAACATCAGTAGCTTTCTTTGCACTTAAGTATATAATTTACAGGGTGTTGAAATAAGGTACGCTAGATAAAGGAAGGCGTTCCCGAACAGCGTCATGAAGCCACTCTAACGAGAAGTTTATGTTCAATAAACCCTTCCTCAACCAGATGGACGTAAATTTCTGGAACTTATGAAAGAGGTGGGCAAGGACACTTTCTTACGCGATGGTTTAATAAAGTTATATGAAAATTAATTATTTTAAATCAAGCACTCGACTTAGACTCCACAACAGTAGAGGAAGCAGAAAAATGGAAACGAAACAATTAGGGTGGGTAATAATAACTCCACAGCTTATTTGGGAAGCGGGTTTCAAACACTCATTTTCAGGGTAACCTCTAAGGTGAGAAATTTGAACCTAATTAATCATTTTTATGGCTTGACTTGAATATTTTGGTTGGCCATACAACTAATCAAGTCTACACTAATGACACCACTAAGTTCGAAGAGTGAGAGAAGAGTATAGATCTGTGCTTACATCTGCAGTAACTTCGTGAACAAGAGATCTATAAGGAGCTTTATGAATCAATGAAACCCGTTTCTAAATTCGAAATTATTAGAAATAAAACCAAATCGCATACATTCTATGACATAGTAAAACCCAGAGAAAATTCTAGTTAATGAATGTGAGGTGTGATAGCTTATTCTCTCCAAAATCCTCTTTGTATCACCGAAAATAACATTTGATGGCATTAATACAAAGAAAAAAGAGGAATTGTTTGCTAAGATCTCCCACGCTATTGACTATTTCCTGTTGTTGTTGTTGTCTGTCCACCAACACCCAACCACCCCATATCAATCATTTTGTATCTATATATATAAACAATTTCCCTAGGCCAACTTCGATGTTTCGTACTCATATCTCCAAATCTACTCGGCTTCCAACCCATTTCCTACCGATCCACTCCTCCACTCTTCAACTCCTTCGGCCAGCTTCATCTGAGTTTAACTCTTCTTTTTCCTCATTAAGTCTTATTAAAGAACGAAATTAAATCATTAGTTAATCCATTACTCACTTCCTAAATATGTATTAAGTAATTTAACAACAAAAGCTAACTATAAATAACACTAAGCATAACACGAGCATGTTAAGCTAATATTGAGCACGAATAAAAGAAGTATTCAAAAGTTAGATTTAAGAGGAAGGTCAACTTACATCCGCCCTGCAGTATTCGATAGATCCTTGCTTCAATCATCAATTGCGGATGTTTGGCGTTTACGCATTCCAACTTTATAGCGACTTCTTGGTTGTTTGTTACATCAGTGCCTAAAATGGTAACCAAAAATAGAAACAGACTGATAAAACGATAATTAATTATAGTGTAGAATTGGTTTACATTTACGGCTAAATACAACTCTCAATCAGGCACATGTGTACACTATATTCAACCATTTAATTCACCTCATTGAATACTTCGATACCGAAAATCGTCTCACCTTTGTGTGAACGAGTGCTTATTTACTACCCAAGTCTTAGATGCCTCTGCTTGAAAACTCCATGGCGAAATGAAAAAAATTAAAAGTTAAACTAGCCTTCCATAAACAATAAAGGAAATTTTTAAGAGTTTTATAAGTTGTCACATATTAAATAAAGCTGGAGAGTTTAAAGAAAGCCATAGGTAAGGCAAGGCAATTAGAAAAGTCCTCAATTTGCCAAAATAATCAACAGTATCGATCGCTGTCCCGACAATTTGTGAAGTTGTCAAATACAATTGAATTTCTGCAGAGAGAAGCAGCAAGTTCAACGTCTGGAACACTGTTCCTTAGGCACATAAATCATAACAAGGACTTCAAGTGTATAATTATAAGTGATTTAAAATTTTGTGACAAAACCGAGGTGATTAAAGATCCGCTTACCAAAATGTCAGCTTCATCGTTAACAACCGACTTAAGTGAGAATCCCCCCCCCCCAAAAAAATAGTCAACTAGTCGTAATAAGAATACGCACGCACACTAAACAACTGACAGAAAATCCCAAGAGAAGAGAAGGGAGTTCATTAAGACATTCACTCTGACACTCAAATATAATTAGGATCATGTTAGAAACTAAATCCCTAAGCATATACTTCTTTGTTTATATTGAAAATAATATTTTGCTCCAAAATTGTTCACCAAAACTAAATAATAACCTTGCGTGTTGCTATTTTTGGTAGTTATTAAAATAAAAAGGAAAAGAGAAGTAATGAAGACCCGAAAAAGTGGAAATGAAAGTAGTAAGAGTAGAAACAGAACGAAAAAGTAAGACCTCAAAATTGACACAATCTAAACTAGGATAACCAAATTCTAAGCTATCACTAACTACTCGCAGGGCGAGATTTTTAAGCGCAAACTACCTTAAGCAACCAAATAAATTAGAAACCATAATGCGAAAGAATGTAGAATGGCAAAACTATAAGCCCAACGTCCTCAATTGTGATTAATCAAAGGAGAAATAGGATATACATTACATTGCAAAACTTAAGGAACTATTTGCCTTCAATATCCTGAATCAAAATAAACATAAAAAGTAAGGAGATGAATATCGAATAATAGTTAATTCACAAAGAAGACATAAGCATAAGCATTCATTTTCATCATAACAGCTGAAACGGCGGACTGCTTTAAACTGTCAACGAACTGGAGACTTCACAATTACCCACTAAATGAGAGAAAGAATAAAATCAATTACTTCCTTAAGGCTGAAAATGTTTACGCCCAGACCCACGCGCGTAAGGCCAAAATTAATCCATTAGACCCGTAGTCCAAAGTCGGCAGTTTAAACTGGAACGATTTTGAAAAAAAAGGAACCAATACCGACAAGCCTTGCCCAGAAAGTAAAGAGGAAGGAAATATAAGACGAAATGGGGGAAAAAATCCCACTCCGAGATAAAAAGAGAAGACAAGATGAGTAACTAGGCGCCGGTGCTTTGATTTCTGCTTCCCGAGAAAAGTGCACGCATACACACACACGCACACACACAAAGTGTAAACAGGATTTCCGAATCCAAGTTAGCATTTCATTTAGCACTTGAACGTGGAAACGGAAAAAGGAGAAGAGAGCAAATTGAGAGCAGCCATCCGTCCAAGAATATTTCAGAAATATTGTTTATCAATACCCATCCCTGGCAAAGACTTCTACAATCTGCCACCCCATTTAAAAGCTAGACTCAAAGATTGCGATTGGTCATTCCACTTAATGGATGTGACCACCGAAACCATGACCCCTTCCTTTACAGACGAGCACATTAACCTCTGAAGCATTACTACATAGCAATTTGATAAGCTTTCACTATGAGAAATAGTGCACTTGGTGTTTGGGTAAAGTAGTACATCCAGAACACACTCCTAGGCGAAACCAAAATTCTACTATCTCTCTTTCAGACCAGCATTAACCAGTGTGCATAGTCAGCCATATCACTTGCTGTGCAGAGATGAGATTTCAACTTGAGACATCTGATTTCTCATACTTGTGCCTCGATCAGTAACTATGTTAAATTGCCGTTCACATCAATAATACCGCCAAGTAACCAAACCTAAGCAATAGGGATGGAGGCAGCCTAATCTTAGTGCTGAGAAATTTTGATCCAATGACAGCAACTTTTAAAAAAAATCAGACTCATACTTCCTCTCCCCCCCCCCCTCTCGACTCTCCAATCAAGTTCAAGTGCACTCAAATATTCCCGATTTTAAGGGTTATTACTTTTGCTAAAAATACAAACTGAAACTTGCATCTGCGAACTTTAAATTTGGCCAATTCGATGAAAATAAATGAACCGATTTTTTTTTCAATTACCAAGTGCGTACTGATAATTACTAAAATCGCAAGACGAATTAGTCCTGCAAAATTGTCTAAAATTTCACACCAAATACCGAAGGTGTGAAGAAGCTATAAGGGGCAGTGATAGCGCACAAAGTAGTCATAACTAAAATGCTGGACTTGCGCCATTCTCCTCTAACGCCTTTATGACGAAACCAGATAGTGATCAGAATTAGATATCGAAATATAAACAGCCCAATAGTTATTCACCAAAATTTCCCCAACAATATGAGCACTTACTCCATCCGCATGAAACTTGTTCTGTTAAGGCAGGGTAGCCAAATTCAATAACCCTGATC
Source organism: Rodentolepis nana (assembly GCA_900617975.1). Classification (NCBI taxonomy): domain Eukaryota; kingdom Metazoa; phylum Platyhelminthes; class Cestoda; order Cyclophyllidea; family Hymenolepididae; genus Rodentolepis; species Rodentolepis nana. The sequence continues at coordinate 14,569 of UZAE01000119.1, read as the reverse complement.
GCCACCATCTCATTGATATATTCTAACTAGAACTAATAAGAAGGATAATATCAATTAATCCAATTAGGAGTACTAAATGTGTGGAACAGAGTATCCGTAGTATTTATTAGAAAGCATATATTTATTCACCTCTTTGCTTTCCTTAATTTTGCCTTTATGCAATAATCACTTCTCTAATTATGTTCTACTAACTCTTACCTTTACTCGCTCTTTCTACTACTTCCCACCTCATCCCTTTAAGGTTGTCTCAAATACTCAACCACTAATCTTCTGGTTTGAGAACAGCCATTGTTTTCAGTTAGCCTTTAGGAAGACCCCCGGTTTTGACAAGGTGTATATATCTCTAAGTCCTAGCAGTTTAAGCCCTCACTTTAGTTCCTTTTTGTATTTGGAAACCTGAAAAGTGGTTTCAAGCAAGAGGGTGTTTCTCCAAGATAAGGAGAAAGCAGTTCTCTGTCATTAGACGTTAGTCAGTATGGACCACGATAGCATACTAAAGGCTTTCAGGCGGCACACGACATCCGATGACTCAGCATATGCACAATCAGATTGTTGAAATTCATGGAAGAATTTAAAAATCTGGCGACAGAATTAGAGAAATGGAGAAATTGATTAAAAAGTTAACTTATTCATGAGCAGCACTGCTTTAAGTCCTGTTACGCGTGATAGTACACAATAGATGTCACCTAGTGACTAAAATGAAGCTATTCGACGTTTCAATTAAGAGTGTGGACAAACTGTTCCCTGACTCAATAAAAAGACAAGCTATGGTGTGACAGTTGGTGACCTTCATAAGAACTACAAGCTCGTAAGGTAATGAAGATATAGTTTTTGAAGCTGGATGAAAGTTTTCGAATATTCTCTTAAAGAATTAAAGATTGCTCACCAAAGTGGAAAAGCGAAATTAGAATGAATTGCTCTCACGAATAAAACCCGAAAGCTAGAGTTACAAAAGATGAGAAATTTGAAAGGCTGCAAAAAATCGGACCGCATTTCGCTAGAATTTGGAAGATATTTCCCCTCCCCCCTACCATTTCCCATGTTCGAAACCTATTCGAAATAAAATTTTCAAATAAATGATTCTATTATTATAACCTATCTGATTATATATATTTGTAAATACCAGTAACCAATGCAAAAATTCGATTACATACTAAAGCGCAATTAGATTGGTTTTTCAAAAAACTATTTGCAAGCTTATTTTCGTTAATGTCTAAAAAAAGGAACAAAGAATTAAACACATTCTGTCTAACCCTATAATCAGAAATTCGTGTATTTCCTTTTAAAGATGATTGCCTGAGCCAATCGAACTTTGAACCTTAGTTTTTTATATCCCTTCGGGGAGACCATTATTTCTGTGATTTGTTATTTCTAAGTCTAGCTTGGCCAGGTTGCTAAAATAACTTAACTAGTAGATTTCAACCTAAATAAAGAGAAAAGCTGGTCCACTCTCCCGTTTTTTAAAATAAAAAAAACAGATGAGGACTGCTCCTGGCACATAAATATAAACACACAATATTAAAAATGAAAAAAACAAGACTCATCGTAGACTGAGGAGTATCAGTCCAGGAACCTTTCTAGTGCAAAACCCCTGCTCAGCCATCGTTTTCTGGTAGGGATCGTAGGAAATTAGAAGGGCGATAAGTCATTGACTTTAAAAACCTACTTTCCATGCACATATTGAAGGCTACGTGATCGTCTAAATAGACTAAGCTAAAGAATGTCCGCTTTATCCAGTACCGTGCATTCAGGCTTGTCAAATTGAAAACTTAGCGTTTAGTATATGACTAAAAGGAGTGCGGTAAGTAAAAAGAGAGGAAGGGATTGATGTGACTAATACAAGCCAGGCTCTTTCCTGAATGGCACTACAAGCCAATCCGCCTTTGCGTTTTTGCCTTACAACGATAAGGAGTGAAGGTGACGTGTATAGCCAATGTGTCAGTGATAAATCCGCACGCGCGTAATCGAACTCTCTCCCTTCACACACACACACACATACACACAGGTTTGCAGGTAGCCAATCAAAACAGACCTGCCCAACATCTTGTACATGCATTTGTGCGTTCAAACGTGCACGACCTTGAGAACGTTCGACATGGATCAAAAAGGATTTCTTTGATGACGAATGCTTAATAGATGGTACCTTAGTGTGCACCAGCATTCTATCCCCCTACCTGTACAACTAAAGCAAATTAGACAATTTCAAAAAATAAATTCGCGGACAAAAGACAATTATAGGTTCAATTACGAATGTAAGGACCGATGACACTTGGTATTACTTAATTAGACTGTATAGATAAGACGATTTCGGTGAAATTTATTGCATAAGATGTCAATTTCCCCTGAATGAAAATTCGTTTAAAATTTCAGACAGCCTGCATTCGTTTTCGAAAGCAAATGAAATCGGCATATACGAAACTAAAGCACTCTACAAGATCCACAGTCACGACAGATTTGGAGTTAATTGTTATAACTGGAATTATGGTTTGACAAGAGTTAATTCCTTATACATTGGGAAAAAATTTTTCAACTTAGGAGTAGGCAGCATTGACTAATTCCTTGTACTAAAACAGACTCAAACAGAAAAAATAAAACAATCAAAATTGTCAAACAACCGTATAAAAGGTGTTAAAAACAAAAAACGAGAAAAAAAAACATAAAAGCGATATAAAAGTTTTTGTTGATTAAATGCTTCTGATTGGCCATATAATCAAACGTCTCAACTAGGTTGATCAACATTTGCTTTATTATGAGATAAGGACTGATCCGCAAAATTAGAAAGAGAAAGAACTGTCTAACCGATTATAAGTCTCAAAACAAAATATTAATACTAAAAGTCGAAAGAGAAAGTATAAAACGGTAAACGTTGAATTTCATAGACTTCTCGAGCAAAAACTAAAACAACCTGAAGAATATATTTCCATTTTTCCAATCTCCACCATCGGCTCGTCACTAATACTATCTGATTGGCAATGCAATCATTCATCAGACATTTGTAAAAGAAATTGGACTTAAAACCACAAAGACACCTCGATATAAAACCGAAACCAATTACCCCCTCTACAGTATAAGAGTTAAGGAGTGCATATGAACAGTATGCCCAATGAGTACGCATTGGCGAATATTAGAGAAAAACTCGTTTAAATTATTTAGACAAAAAATAAACAAGACCAACAGATTATTCTCCCCACACCATTTAAAGATTTTAGATTTGAAGGAAAACGAACATATTAATGTTTTAGACAGCCTGGAGCCAAAGTAGTAACTATAGTGGGTGGGTCAAATGTAGAAAAACCTCCAGATTATAATGGTTAAACTTCGGTCAAAAGAACGATAACGACGAAGCAGAGTAACAGATCATTAGATCATAATTTAATTTTGTTAGCTCAAATGATTAACTGGGTAAATTTTGAATATCCAATTACAAACGATATACATTATTGTAGATGATTAAGATGGAAGTTGAGAAAATGATGAAATATGGTATTGCAAAACAAACAAGCCGCTTTTATAATACCATTTTTATTAAAATCAAACAATGTTTCAACGATAAAAAAAAGACAAAATTCAACAGATCAGATGAATTCGAAGCAATAGCCACAAAAGTACTATCAAAAACACGATAGCAAGGATAATCTAAAACAAGTTGAAAGGGCAATGCATTCGAACGAAGATGACTAAAAAGCAGTCGAGGAATTTCAATCTTACAAAGGGCAAAGTTAAATAGACAAAATCGATACAAATAGCCTAACAAGTAAGCTAATTTTAGCCAAAATGGAAATGAACAATTGGATCAAAAAAATGGAAAAAGGCAGTAGTTTTTCTTGTGTTAATGATAACTAGTCAAAACTTATTGAATAAAGTTTAGAAGATTAAAAGTATCTTGATTAAGTATAATAGAAATAAAACTGATAAAATTTTAAAACATGATTTTATCATTTCAAGCTTCACAAACGAAAGTCCACGTAAATCCAATTGAAATATTAACAAAAAACAATAAGAAAACATTACGACAGGGAAAAGTTGCAGAAGTATGCGAATCGGGAACATGAAAATACAATTATTCAAGAATAAGTCGAAAAGGATAACGAATAAAGTTTAGAAAAATAAACTAAAACACAATAAATATATACATTTTATAAAGCGATAATAAAAACTAACAACAGCTGGACGGACTCATATAGATACACACGAGCAGGCGTACTGAGTGGCATATAAATTTCGAAGAATAGCCATCATAAAAAAATCTTGACGTAAGTTACAGTAAAAAACAAAAATAGACCATAAAACTAATACATAAGTCAACCAAAAGTATAGCAGACATCAACATAAGTCATGCATAATAAGTTTTAAGCAGATTTCAAATAATTTTTGAACAAATCAACTAACCGAGATAAATTTCTCCAAAGGAGCCACTGCCGATTTTGCGACCCAGTCGGTATCTATTACCAACTCGTAGCTCCATGAATTATCCTAAATAGCACACAATTTATTTTATACATAAATTTAAATGAAAAGTGAAAATATCCATCGAAAATACAAGATAGTAAATAAAAAGCACAGAACTTGAGCACAGAAACAATAAAATAAAATAAAAACAGCTCCCCACATAGATCGACCAATTAAAGCATTTTATTAAAGGCCATAATTACCTGGTAGACGATTTTACAGCTTGGGAAATGATAATGAATGAAAATAGCAACGGGTACCAAAATCCCAGCTAGTTCCACAAAAGCCGCCAAATTATGTAGCCCTTCTTAAAGTCTCCGAAAATGTGTAAATTTATTTCAAGTAACTCTTCTTCTAAAAAATACCTGAAATTATAACCAATTTTATATTAAAAACACAAATAAATTTTAAATTAAGGTTTGCTTTTTAAAGTTCACTTTTCTGCCTTATTTACAAAATTCAATTATTTACACTTCTATGAAAGCTTTGCATAAAATCCTTGTTAAGTTAATTATGAAGAACCATATATTCTGTGTTCATGTGCTCGATCATAGATCATATATAGCCGATCGTCAATTTTAATGATTCTAGATATCCTTCCCCTTTCATTTGCGATTTACAGTTTATGTAGTATCTACAATTAGTCAATAAAATATATTTTCAGCCCTCGGTATATTTAAAATAAGGCTTCTAGTATTCTCGAGATGAGAATTTAGCGTCTACCGCCTCTCAAGTTGGTTTAGATCGGTATTTAATGTCACCACTTGAGATTCAATGATTACACTTTCCCTATAATTTTGTTAATTTATATTTTGAATGAGAGTATGTGATGGACTTACCTCCACGTGGTACACCCTGGGCTATGTATGCTCATGCAGCAAAAAATTCTATTAACTGGCAGTTGACTTCTGACTTCAAATAACAATGTCTCCACTGTGTCATATTCGACTAATTCCACAGCTACCTTTCTACTTTGTGTCAGTCTTTCTGTCTCTTTACATTTGTGAATCACTCTTCTCTTTCTTCTCTCTGCTTTTTCTTACTTTAATGTTCCTCCCCTCTGTGAAACCCGAAGTCATCTAAAGGGTTAATGATAACTATCAAAACGCCTGCCATTTACTATAAACAAATAAATAATTATTTTGAGTGATGAGCTTATCAAACCAAAAACGATAGTTAGAACTTATAATACTAAATATACCTTTGATATTCGTAAAATGAAGAACGAATTATAATTAAGGATTAAATTCCAGTAACCTAGATTATCAACTAGATAGAAAGCATTTTCAAAGCTTCAGTAATATTTCTACCAAGTAACTTATAGTTACTGATTTCATGAATGCATTTAGTTAAGTTAAATTGATAGAAACCGTCAAACTTATGAATAGCAAGACAAGAATATGTGATTGAAATATCGATATTTACATAAAATGTAGGTATTAAATCGAGCAATAATAAGTCATTTTCTAGTTGTTATTGCGATCTCTTTTATTATTTTACTCAACTTCGAATTCAAACTAATATAATGAACACAAAAAATCTTTAAATTATGCTCCTAACAAACTCTTCGACGTTTATTTTATAAGCAGTACTCTGGATTACTAAGTTATTTTTGGCCAAGTCCGCGAGTGTTCTTCCAAATCCCCATTAAAATTAAATATAGGGTGCTTTTTAATAAGCTGACAATGATTTCGTAATCCTCTTTCTTTAGCTTAGACATTATTTTTAAAGCACGTACCATTATTTGATATAATTAAGCTACCAGGTTGCACTAATTGCAGTGTAAACATTCCTCGAATATTTGAGTTTCACTGTAAAAGTTAAAAACGAAGAGTAAAGATGACCGTGTGTACATGGGGAAAAACAAAATTTTATCGGTAAATATCTATTGATTAACATTTGGCCTTGAAGTTTTCAGGCCTTCTTACGCCTTGCGGAACGGCTAGTCTTGTACTTAGATTTTACATTTTCTGCTTCCCATTATATTTATTTTAAGTGAAAAATGTACCGTTTTGATAAAGCTTGATTTGAATGCTTTTCAGAAAATGGCGAACAGCGCATATCTTTGCGGTCCGGATAGTTTCGTTATTCAGGGTTCTTACTGTGTTTCCTCAAAAGGTATAGAAGTGTCAAACGATAAAGAAAGATTTCTGGTAAATAGCTTGATTTTTATTTTTACCTGTCACGTTGTAGATACACCGCAAACTAATAGATCGATTGGTGCGCATTGTACCTACAATAAACTCAAATGCTCAATCAAACGGTAGTTCCAATAGTATTCAGCGGCGATTTGGACGGACACCGTCAAATTTGTATACGCTTTTGATTGCCACAAAAGACTTTCTATTTTACGAAATCAGTTTTCCTTCTGTACGACAGCAGCAAACTGTTCATAATCAACTATTCGATATGTGTAGGTCGTTTATCCAATTGCCGACTGTTATTTTCAGTAAAGGAACCATCATGGAAAATTGATGACTTTATTACTGACTGTCCGGTTATCGATGGTGGGGGTCATAGAGCCCAGGTCTTTTCTCCCGAAATTGATTTTGCTGAGCAAATATCCAACAACCAATTGCGGATAAGTTATGTTAATGAAAATTTCCAAGTAAGGATGGAGACATTCCTTTATTACCTTATTAGGTTTGTTCGTCTTATCCGCAAATCATGGTTGTTCCAGCAGTGGTTGATGACAGTGTTGTTACGAATGCTGCCCGTTGTCGTTTTGGTTTTAGGTTTCCTATGATAAAGTACTTTCATGCCCCAAAATCGGTTAGTTTTACTGTTTTGTTATTTTTATATAAGTATCTAGAGCCTAAGTACAGTGGATGTATATATTTGAGTATTTATTTTTAAACTCTTAAAATTTGACCCAACTTCTCGCCCTCATTCAACTCTATGCTTGGAAAATGAAAAGTTTTTGCTGGTATAACAAAAAACTTATTACATCTCCATTCAGTCTATCCGCAATATCTCATATAAGTTCCTATAAGTGTTAGCCTTTGTAATGATATGGAGTTATGGTAAAGTAAATTATTTATTTCTTTAAGCAAGAATATTTTATAATTATTCATAGTTGTGCCTTTAACTTTAGATCCTTTGTGGAGATTTCTCTTGATTCCTTACTGCTTTAGTTAATAATAATTCTATCTGGGATTTTCCAGCAAGTCTTGAATGAGCGGCCGTGTATAATCGGAACTTTTTCAGCTTTTTCGCCTTCTTGTTCCCTTCCCTATTCTTTTCAAGCTTTCATCTGATATCTTGGGCTTAAAAAGGATAAACAGTCCTTTTTAAGGGGAACGCTTATTGCATTTCAGTTCGAACCGTCGTATTCTTTCATAGAAGCGATTTAGAGGATAGACGTTACTTTCAATAATAATAGGAAGATAGAATCAGTAATATTGCCCATTCGCCAGTGAATATAACCAAATAATTATTCGTGCCTTTTACATCTGGAATTGTGGCGAGATTTGTTGTGAATGTGAATTGCGGGATTGATAAATTTGGTGTGTATGTATAATGAAGGCAAATGTAAGTTTATGCTTGGCTAAGACCATCTATGTACAAGGGATGTAGTAGCGGTGACAGTCGAAGTCCTATTTGAAAACTTATACCTGGTTCAATCAATTTGGTCAACTTGACGATTTTATTCCTTGTTACCTGATTGTCGGTGATCAATACTACCGTATAAATTAATTCCTGTTCGATTATTGATTTTTTTAGATAGTTATTAAGATTACACAGTGTTTATAAATTAAAAAGGTCGGATTTATCATTGACTATGAGACCATCTCCAAACTATTGATGGTTAGTACTTATGTTACTAAATGTAAAGCTGAAAAAACGCATGAGGGAGACAAATAAATATTTAGTAAGTTATTTTGGTTAGACTTAGCTGTAGGGATTAGTCAGGTGGGTGTGCAGTGGAAGCTGGTGTCGGTTAAGATTGCATCTATTTTCTGATGGGTTCAGATATCAATATCGTTGAAGAATCCAATTTTGGAAGCAAATAATTTAAGCGATTGGGTATTTGAAAAGGTGGGGTGTTGGTTTGAATAATTCTATCTAATAAACATAATTTCAGGTACCATAATAATGGATAATCATGCATAGCCCATTAAAAGTTAATATTGCTTTAGGTGAAGCAAATGTAATGTTCAATCAAGTTAACGCAAGTGGGTAGTTTACTTTGGTATATGAATTTATTCTTTTCATTCGTTTTTCTAGTTCCATTCATTTTACAGTGATACACATAGCGTTTTGTAAGATCATATCTGTTTTTTTGAAGATTTGCTATTAGTTCATAAATCGTCTTCTATTCTTCCAGACAATTTTAGTCACCACAAGTAGAAAGACATGTCTTGTTCCCTCGAGTTCTTCGAGTCGCTTAAGCCAATTATCTCTGGTCAATGATACATCTTCTATTTCTGGTTCCATACAACCATCTTCTTCCAAGCCCGAGTCGCAAGCCAATGACCATTTACTTGATACCATGCTGTCCCCCAGTGGACGCGGATTGGTTATTAATCTAGCCAATGAGAGTAGTAATCACGCCGTTGCCTCATCTTCCAACTCAAAAAGTACTAAAAAAGGTGAGTGGTTGTTTGCGCCTTCTTCCATTTGCACGTTTGTTTGCTTGCCTGTGTCTTTCATTCCCTCTTCCAAGCAAGCCATGTATTTTCTCTGTACCCCTCTATATAGAGAGACGTGATTTCTCCACGATAATAGCAGAAGACACCTTGCCCAAAAAATCTAAAAAACGATGGCATTTGAAACGCCTTATTGGAGGTTAGTGGTTTTCCCCTTTTGCATGTGCCCCTCTTCCTCCCCCCTTTTTTCAATAGAATTCGCTTTAATTATTGCTCCCCCCCCCCTCTCCCCCACCCTCAAATTTACTTGGTTCTGCTATTATGTGGAGTTTAGGTGTGAATTTTAACCCCTTCCCCTCATTCGCATTTTTTAATTCATTCCCTGCTTGCTTCAGTTGAATTTTTCGAGTGCCTTTTTGTATTGTCTTTTCAATCCTCACTTTTGAGGTCTACTTCCACTTTCCTTGTTTCTAGATTCCTCAACTGATCTCTATGACAAGGGATGGAAATCTATGCAAAAACCTCTGCCAGATCCACCCAAGATTCATGAAATATTCGTCAAGTTCATTGAAGGTAGGTAAAAGTAATGCCTTAGGACATTTGTTTTGTTAATTCGAGCATCCTCAGTACGTATCGAGATAATTACGTTGAGGCAGAGAGACAGATATTAGCTAGAGAGAGGAGGGTAGTGGATAAATCGTGATCTATAAGTAAATGACGTTGGTGCAGGGATGGAATGGTGGAAAAGTATATGAATTCATAATCGATGGTATTGAGTTGCCCTTCTGCCAATTTTGATGTGTTTTCTATGATTAGATCATCTAAGCCAGCAAATTCCGGTTATAGAAGAAGTAACTACTGAATCCACCAAGTGTACTCAACAATCTATGAAATTAATAATGGGGAATGAGTTCTGCATCATGTAACCAAATGTAGGAATATATAGGACTTTGATATAAATTCTCTATTTCTAATTGATTTCCACTTGTAGCCATAATTGAGTAGCGACCAGCTGAGTCCGTCATCAAATTAATCGGTCACAGTTTCTGATGCTCTTCTTAAAACGCTCAACAATTTCACCATATTTCAAGTTGACTAGCCATTTATGCTAGTCTTAGTTGATTATAGCTAGTTTGTTCTGTACTATTCACTGAGGTCATGTTACTGTTACTCAAGATTGTAACAATATGGTGCCATACTCACTAAAACCCTGACGATAGACCCCTCCCCCCTCCTCTCCTCTTCTCATGCCTGATGATTATAAGGCCAGAAGCACTCTAACGGTACTGTAGCATGAATGGAAGCCAGATCAGTGAAACCAGTAGAAAATTTCGTGCAAAAATGAAGGTTACTAATTGGTGCCTCGAAGGCTTGAGAGAATTACGAAGTGGGAGTGAAATTTAAGTTAGTGGCAATCAGAGAGTAGAAGATCCACAAACGAAAAGTTTTAAAATGGATCATTAGGTATCGCTACAGGAAATGTGTATGAGAAAGCGTCTGGAATGGATCACATCGTAGATAAGTGCATCGGCCAAGTCACCAACTAATTCTTGGTTTTATTCGGACCGTCATAACTAAAAAAAACTAGCAATCTCAATATTGATACCCCTTTTTAAGGCGTGAATCCTCATCACAAGTGAAGTTAAGCAATAACGGTTGAGTGGGAATATACAACTATGGAACTGTTAATTTAAAAAAGATATACCAGCACTCTTGTGCAGTGAATCAATCAACGATGACCTTTACTGTCCAATTTCGATTCTCTTTAAACCTTATAAAAGTTAACGGTAATTGAAATACACAGATCAAAATGTCATCCTCGTCTGATTCATTGAGTGTTTCTTGAAAGCACCTTATTAACAAAACAGCAGCATTCATTTTAAACCGACCCTAGAGGATGAGTACAAGTACATAATTCCGTTCACTCTTGCCCTCGACATTTGTTCTCGGCTATAGCCTATGCATCCGCTAGTCTGAATGATGCAACGTGCACTTTATTTATAAACACACAACTTCTATCCTTACCAAACTCTTCACATTTTTGACGGTTTTACTATTATAGACATCACGACTCCGACTGGAATACCCTCGCAACAAAACTCTAATGCGGGATTTAATCTTCCAAATCTTCTTCGACCAGCCACGACAACCACCGAAGAAGACGTTGCAAGTGGCAAGAGCACGTTTGCTGGTGTTAAGGTACTTAAAAGGCATCGATATTAACTCCTCGTAGATTTATTGAAAGAAAGTCATTTGAATTCACTTCGCACTCAGTAGAAGGAAGTGATTGGTGAAATTTTCCCCTAGTCAATGAATTTGATAGTTATTCTTTGTTTCCGCTCTCCGGAGATGTGGTGTCTAATCTGCTCATTTGCGAAGTCAAAGATCATGGGTAAGAGATGAGTGGCCGATGTCACTAATTGACGAGAGAAGTACCAGAATTCTAGTTTCTCACCGCAAGGCATAATAGTGATTATGCGATTAGTTTTATAGTCTAACTATGTTTACGTTGCTGTCCGAATCAGTTTTCCATCATTTTAAATAACCTTTAGAGACAGATCATCTGTGCAGATTTGAATTAAAGATTTCAAATTTACTGAAAAATAAAGTGGATATCAATATGATTTCCTCTTAATTAACCTGCTAAGTTCTTTTTCTGATTTTGATTCGCTAATTGCAATTCATTTCTTCGTTTCTGTCCTTGTAGAATGTTGTTGGGAAATTTCCAATGTCATTATCACAAGTTACTGGAAAGGGTAACAGATTATGACATTGTTTTCCTCCTACCCTTTTTCATTATGCATGAAGTGGTCGAAAAGTTCTTGCGACCAAGGAACGGTGATCCGGTTGATATTTCAAGGGCATAAGTTTTTTTATCGGCTATTCGTATATATTTTGCAGCCTCCTATTGCTATTTTGCTTGAATTCCTTTGAGGTTGACATGTGCGCTGTTGGAGGCAGAAGCTGACACATTATTGCCTGTTTTTTTATCACAAGATCTCAGTCAAATCAATTTTCTCTGGAGCGTTTGAGTGATCTGCCTTATCCCCATGACCTTATGTGATCTTTACTTCTAGTTCGACTTGGTCACATCATTCTCCATTGAATATTCATTTGTTATAATAATTCTACTATGTCCTGATTAGTCTTCCACTTAAATTGTCTTAATTACTTTTGTATTATAAAAAATACGCGTATCTTATCCACTCAGCTATAATTACAAACAAGATATAGAAAAGTGGGCGTATTAAGAAGTCTCGTGAGCTATACGACAGTCTAATTATAACGCCTTACCTCCCTGAAGGTGAGTCTGAAGAAAACAACAGCTTGGCTTGGACTGGTTCGGGATACGCTAGCCATCGCTTCCACAGCAGCTTGTGCACTTTGCGGACGTGATAGGTCGGACAAAACAGGAGAAGGTCTCTCAGTGCTTCTTATTAGTAACGAGGGCACTGATAGATCCCTACTTATCTCCTCTCTGACTCAAATTATCCTCTCTGCTGATACTCGCACTATTAGTGGGTGAGTGTCTATTTTTGCCATCTCTATTATCTCAGCAAATTCTGCGTGAAGGAAGAAAGGCTGTGTGTAATCAAAAGTTTACTGTTTAAAACGAGTGACAGTTGATAGGCAACTGTTAAGGTAGCCAGAGAGCTGTGAGAAAAGTGGCTTTCAAAACAGTAGGCAGTAGGGGGGGGGGGGGGGGGGGGGGGCAAAGTGTTCTGTATAGGTTGGACAGAGAGAGTAGCAAATGGATAAACTTCGGCTTAGTTCCTACTGACAGACTATAAATGTAGTGACAAGGCGTTATGAATCGCGTTTCGTCTACTGAGCCGTTAATGAATAATGCAGTGTAGTTTTTCGAACGTTTTTATCTTGCCTTGTTGCCTCCTCTCTTGCAATTTTTCTACCACTTTTGAAGCATCCCAACCGAGCACAAATTTTTTCATTTATTTCAAATGGCAGGCGTTTTGACAATTACCATTAGCTCTTTACCTCACTTCGGGCTTCACAGAGGAGAGAAACATCAAAGTGAGGAAAATTCGATAGGGGGGGGGGGCAGAAGAGCGATTCACAGATGTAAAAGAGAAAAGTACCGTGGAAGTGATCGAATATGACATAGTCGGGACAAGGTAGTTTGAAGTCAACTGTCGATTTATAGACTTTTTTGCCGTATGAGTGTACGTTGCCCAGGTTGCATCACGTGGAGGTAAGTCTATTGCACACCCCTTGAGCACAACCTGTTTCCTCGGATTCTCTATATTTATCTTAAATCTGCCCCTATTGGTTGGAACGAAAAACTGAGTGGTGGTGGACGTGTGGTTACTCTGGGGAGGGGGGGGGGACTGGTAGGTAAGAGTGCAACTTTTCTGTACTTCCATAAATTCTATTCATGCAGCCTAAAAAGGACTCAGCAATTATGACATATCAATAAGGGTGTCTAGTGATCAAACCGACTAAATTTCGTTATCGATTATCTAGTTTACGTTTGGCTTAGAAGCTGATTTTGCTGGAGGGTCATTGCATTCTCCAGAGTTCGTAGAATTTTCTGCTTTACGCTTTCTTCGACTGCTTGGTGTTTCTTAAGCCTGGGTTGAATTTTTATCAGAAGGGAAACAGCATTGCTTGATGTGCTAAGATTGTTATATAACTTTTAACCTCAATTTTGCACTAAAAACATGCACTCAAATATTTTTTAAAAAATAATAGAACAAGAAAGTGCTTTGTGTAGCCCGAAGATTGTTATGCTTTCGGTATTATTCATTTTGCTAAAGAAATTAAATTAAGATTGATTGATTGTTCAATTGCTTCCGAACCAGTTATCAAAATATCGTTAAGTCAGTGACCTTAAATGTTGGTTCATTTTAACCCACACGAGGGAGTATTTGTAACTGAATAAAAATGAATTGCACAAATTGGTATTCTATTTTTAACTAAAATTATTTGCTTAGATTTGCGGCTCTGGTGCATCGTGATTGGGTAGCTGCAGGACATCCATTCGCAAGACGCTGTTCAAGACTCCTGACTCAACCCAGTGATCAATTGAAGGAAGCCTCTCCCATATTCCTCCTCTTTCTAGATTGTGTTTGGCAGGTTTGTTATCTTATTTAGTGCAAATATTAAGTTAAACCTTACTTTATACATCTTCACTCTAGAGTTATTTGTTTGCATGATTCCATCGGAATAGCGCTCTTGGTGTTTGTAAAATTCTAGCATGATCATCAAGTCATTTTGTTAATAGAACTGTAACTTGACGGGCTAAGGGTTTTCATGAATTTATATTGGGTAGAGGGGATAACAAAATGTGGCTCCCCTTGTGAATGGGGTACTGGAGATCTCCTGATCATTTCGGTCACAATTTTATTTATTTCAAATGGCAGTCGTTTTGATTGCTATTATTAGCCCTTTAATTGACTTCGGGCTTCACAGAGGGAAGGTTCATCAAAGTAGCAGAAAGTCGAGGGGTGGGGCACAGAAGAGCGATTCACAGATGTAAAAGAGGCAGACAGATACAAAGGCAGAGAAAAAGG
>UZAE01000118.1:0-36290 GCA_900617975.1 Rodentolepis nana | reverse complement strand
GAGACAGACAGACACAAAGGTAGAGAAAAGGTGAGGTGAGCATTGTGGAAGTGGTGGAATATGACATACATTGGGGCAATGGTAGTTTGAAGACAAAAGTCAACTGCCGGTTTGATAGACTTTTTTGTCGTATGAGTATACGTTGCCCAGATCATAAATAACTAAAAAAATCAGTGTTGACCCTACCCACGACACTACTGAAAATGGCTTAAAACAACCATACTAACAGAAGCAGGACAATTTTCAATACTATTTTGAAATTATCAAGAGTTATTAATTATCACTTGATTGAATATTATAATACCCTCAGTATTATACTTAATTTTTAACAGGTATATTTTGATAAATATACTTACTCTGATTCACTAATTTTGAAAACGAATTGAAATAAATTGCGGCCAAATTTTACAAATAAAAAACGCATTTAGTGTAAATAAATATTGCTTTAACCTAGTGAAATTAGAGAAAGCATTAGTAATGAAAAGGCTGAAAGTGGAAAGAATTCTCCCTTCTCCTGAAACTAAATTTGTAAAGAAATAGATTATTAATGCCTGAAAACAACGTTTCGAAATTCCAAATTTTCAATTAAGCCACAAAATAATTGAAAATTTTGGAGATACATTTTGATATTCATTGTTTTAAAGACATCTTCTCTCTTCTCTGAAGATACCCATCTCTTTATTTTAGCTTAAAATTAGTTCTTAAATGAATTCTTGAAAACTACTTGAGATTGCTAAAGAGTAAGTGTTTATTCTACTCAAATGAAACGTTCTAAATGGCTAAATTTATTTTATATCAAAAAAATAAAACTTCATTTACTAGATCTTTTTACAAATTGAACTTCATTAAGATTCTTCTTTGATCTAATAATTAAATTTGTGGAGAAGCGGATTAGTCTATTTACGATTATTCCGAAAACTTAACTATTTCAGACATGCTATTTTAAGATCATTTATGATACTTATTATTATAAAACTTCAGAGAACCTTCTCAACCTTTCGAAGGGAAAATGGATAATTGAGACAGGATTAGCAACGGTGGTTTAAAATCAAATCAATGAGTACTCAAAATGACACTTTATAAAATTGCCTATTTAATGAAACGAACTTCTTAAGAAGGAATTTCTTCATAATTAGATTCCACAAATCAAATGAAGAAAGATACTTAATTTCTCTAATTTCGGTCTTATCACCTTTTCCATCCACAATTTTGCAACAATTTTTCAATGCATAGACCGGCCGATGTCTTTCCACACAATAGAGACCTTAATCAGGAGAGAAGTCAAGACCTCAAGGTGTAACGAACTTAAAGCTCGAACAAAGAAGAAACAGTGGACAGTGGTACACTCCGACATAGCCGAATGGCCAAGAATCGAAGCCGTTGCTGAGTTTAGACTACGTATCTGACACGATTGCCTAGCAAGACACCTTCACAGATTGAGAGTATACACTCAACCCACATGCCCCTATGTAACCTAAAGGATGAAATGGAGAAGACCCACCCTATGTAACCTAAAGGATGAAATGGAGAAGACCCACCTGACAACGACGGAAACCCAGTGATACTGGGAAGCAAGAAGACAGCTAATGAACTGCTATTTATTAACTGCTATAAATGTACCCCCACCCTTGTGGGAAGCTGAAGTCAAAGTTTAAGGGCTAATGATAAATATCATTACCCTTGTGGGAAGCTGAAGTCAAAGTTTAAGGGCTAATGATAAATATCATAAAGCCTACCATTTGAAAAAAGTAATTTACCATTTATTGGACAAGACATTAACCGGTTTCAGTGGCTTCTCACAATTAAAAGTAGTTTTGTTTGACACAAAGAGATGCAATTTTATTAACAGTTCCTAATTCTCTAGAAATTACACTAGTTCTGAGCACACTTGCCAATAAGTTAGTTTCTTTAATAACCTACAGTAAATAAAATTGCTGACGCCTAGAATAGGTATAATTAATGATTAGTGAAAATATTTTAATATCTAATCTAGCCGGCTCACAATAACCAACAAACCTCTAATGCTGCTCAGGATACGGACACATTGATGGCAATGATGCTGTTGATGATGGAAGCTTTAGGACATCGCCATCCACCCACGCGTTAGCCTAAAACAGTTCGTTTTCCGTCTTGGGCTTTATTTAGTAACAGTATGTCCATACACTTTCATGACATGGCTGTACAAGAATAGCTCTGCCATTTATAAGCCGTTATATCACTTTCTACCGCCAAATGATGTTAGATCCTTATTGTTGATGTTACCGTCTCTTTGATCTTTTGTCCTCTTTATCCCTAACCACCCCCTCCCCCCAAGAATTTGAGTCATAATTTTTATCTATGACAGGAAAGAAGAGTAAAGAAAGTTATTCACAAATAAGTGAACGAGGAGGGAAGAATTGGGCATTCATCAAATTCTTGACATAGAGCTTCGTTCAAATTTATTTATCCTTCAAATTGAAAGTATTTAATTTTGAGGTCATTTAGTTTTTAAAGGTTTATTAAAACTGTGATTTTTTTAAAAAAACAGTAGGATATAGTGTGCTAAACGAAGGGTTAATGTAAAGTGAAGCTTTCTAAAGAAGTTTAATATTTTGTAAAACTGGAAATGAAAGACTTTGAAGAACTAGGTCATTTATGAATATTTCGGTGACTAGTGTTTTACTAAAATTATAGAAAAGGGATTAAAGCAGATAAAAAATAAAATTAAATACGAGGCATTAAACCACTTATTTTCATTAAATTTGTTTAAGAATTAATTTTAAAACTTGTATATATATGTAAAGACATGAATTAGAACTTGAATAATTTAATTGGTAGAATTAGGCTGTTAGACAAATGATGAGATATTTAACTGAACAGTAATTCAGAGAAACCTGAAAATATTGATGAGAGATACTCTCTAGACAACTTTTAAATAATGATTTTTGATGGGTCAAACGAGATTTACATGGATTTTTGTGGGAGTAAGAGAACCGAATTCTTTAAACCCACTTTCCAGAAGCCGTTTTTTAAAATGCTTCTCGCGCTTAATGTATAAGTATATATATGAACATGACAAAATTAAATATTTTCAATGAAAACGAAAACTGAATTTTTTTTCGATGCATAACTCAATTACGGAAGAGTAGTTAATTGGTCTGTCATACGTGATTGCACTGAATTTACTTATTTAAATAAGACATTAATCAGTTGCAATTGTTAAAATTTTCAGTTATAATCGTTTTAACACGTATTTTGCTTAAAATTTTTATTTAATTTGTAGCTTCGTTGAGAGCCCCTTGGGATACATTATTATTTGTAGATATGTTTTTAAATTTCAAGTAAGTCTTCGAGAATATAAATTTTAAAGAAAAGCTTACAAATTTCAGTTTTTTCTAGTTGCCTTTTTCCAGAATGAGTGAAGTAAAGTGATCAACCAAGTAAATAAAACAATTAAAACTTAATCAAAATGGCGAATTACAGATGACGTTTGATTAAAAAGCTAGGCTACCCCTAGGAGTAAATGCCTAGCGCAAAATCAGTTTCTATCCGATAATAATTACGAACGCATGAAGTTTCAGGAATTCTTATGTGCATTTTCAAATAGTGAAATGGAACCAAAATTTTAAAATGATTGAGATTGAGAATTCTTGGCACTTTATGGACTTCTCATTCACATTACCAAGGGTCTAGTCTACTGAAGCAGATCAGTGTTAGGAGTGTAAAGTCTGTATTTTTCTTCATATCAGTATCCACAAGGTTCATGTCGTTGCATGTTGATGACTGGGTAGTTAAAGAACTTATTTATGAAATAAAGAATCACGAGTCGAATAACCATTGGTTTGAACACAGTGAACACATTGTTCAACTATATTGGTCACATTAGACTAAAAAGAGAATAAGAGAAATCGGGAATCTCACAGTTGAATCACTGGTTACTAAATTTTCAGACAGATTTTCAGTAAATTATTGATTTACAATTCCATTTTTGTGTCGAATCAAATTAAAAAGCATTACAATTTGTTCCAAGCTAAATCTAATGATATGAAGTTTTCTTTAAAGTGATTAGTGCCCAAAGATCATTATAGCTATTAAAATACAATGAAAAGTAGATGGCGCATGTATTGAATATTATTTGTATTGAATATTTAAGCGTATGCGTGATATTGGCAATATTCTAGTAAAGGGCAGCATCCAGTCTCTTTGTTATCATGTTTTATTTTGGCGTGTTACGAAGAAATATAAGAATTACTGATATTGGGCTTTTTATACTAAAAAAGAAGATGTATAATCAATTTGCCAACAAATTCTTCAAAGTCCTCATAAGCTCCAATTTGATTTGCTTTGATTGAATGTCTTCGGAAAATATATATATATATATTTAATTTGAATTCTTCTTTAAAAGTTTTGAAACTTTATCTCAATGTTTTATTATGAAGTACATTTTAATTATTAAAAATACATCTATTAAAAGCGTTTAAAAGAAGCTAAACGGTTGTCACTACCGAAATGGGCTTTTAAAGAAAGCTACTAAATCTAATTTTGTTAGTTCATTTGGTCATTTTGAAAATATTAGCGACTAGGCAAAATTACGTAAAATAGTAAAATATCCAACGTGTCTCTTGACAGGTTTTACCTTTATACAAAGGACATTTTTCCTCTATTTAATGTAAGAATATATTTTAGTTAAAATTTAAATCAGGAAAAATTTCGAAAGTTGACCAAAATTTAAATAACGCGAAGCTTAGTCATACATACCTTTATAAAAGAAAGATTAAGATCTATTCAGCCAAAGTTGAGCATTTACTGATTAACTGCAAAATATTAGCGCTAAAGCATCTTTGTTTTCAGTTCAATGACATAGAATTTGTAGTCATCATCATATATCCACAATGGACATAATAAAATAGCCTGTAGGCCGTTTCAGTGGAAGAAAAATAAAAGAACGTTTCTTGTTTATCAAGAAAAGGAAATCAAAATTTCACGCAGGCTCAACGAAAGTATATAAAAAAGAGGAATATCTAATGTTCGATCACTAATTGGTGAGTGAAGCCAGAAAGAGGACAGCTTTAGAGAAAGGAATGCTACAATTAATAAAATATTGGGAATCTTCTCAATCCCATCGACAATTGTACTATAGCTTGAATTACTTTGTTACAAGAGGAGATATTAAGTTATATTTAGACGCAAATATTAGATATCAGGTGACTAAAATTTTGCACTTTCTTTAGAGCTTGCGGACAACATAGATGAGTAGTTTTAAAAATATGATAAAATTGCAACTTTTAACTGCCATTCACCGGGCATTTTGAGGATAGATTTTTATTTGTCTTACTAGGCTTTGCTCACTTTAGGTGGGCGTTAGTCCTCTTCCCGACTGTCTGAACTATGTCAGTGAAATTAAATAATCTAATTTATAAAGCGAAAATGTCTACTTATCAGGATTATAAAAAGGGGTTAACTTAAACGCGTACATATAGCTATTACCCACGAATTTATTTAATTGTGATGAGACTATTGTAGGTTGAATAAAATTAAAAAAGGATTTCATGAGATTATTAATATCTTATAAAATTAATTTTCGTACAAATATAAATTTCAGTATATTCAGCATATAGCAGACTTTAATTGATTAGTATAACAAGGCGTAATGACATGTGGTAAAGGCAAAAAATAGTAATAAAAAGTAACCCATTTATGATTCATAAAAATAAAATTTCAAACCGTTTTGATTACAACTATATGTTCAGTGCCTAATTCATGTCTGTTAGAGAAAATAACAATCGTCCAAAAGAGCTTTGCAGAGGAATGCAAGTTATTTACAGGTATGAAGCGGAGTTTTTAACTGGAGTATTCGAGCTAATTCAAGCATGTCATAGCTGCATTTCTTAGTAAGCAAGACAGCCGTTGGACAAACAACATACTTAATTCTTTTGTTCCAGTAAAAATGATCCACTATAAAGAAATTAACAATTTCCATGAATCCAAGCACATTAGTTAAGTAATGTCTTAATATTGAGAAATAACAGATAATTTCTGTAAAACTTTGCTCTCTGGACAGGAAAAAAACATAGAGGGAAAAATGGTTCATCAGCCTTCTATAATTGAAATTTAATCGAGAGTTTTATTTCACTGAGTTAATTAGTTTTGCATTGACTACTTGACAATATGGACACTATAATTTGAAATATTGGTTAAAATATTAAAATAAAGAGAAATGCATGAAAAATGTGGTTATTTTTAGTCTACTTAGAGGCTTGTTAATATTGCAAATCGAAGTAAGGTTTTGAACCTTTCAATATTATATCCTTTGAAAGAAACTAATACGATTTAAGTGGCTTTACTTTTCCTTGTTCTTTGTCTATATCCATGCCAATTTGGCTTGATACATGTCCAGTTTATAGCTTTTTATTATATTTTTTTAGAGGTATTCAGGGGAAAAAATCTCTCTTCCATTGAACAATGAAATAGACTAAATCCAAGCAACAACCTCATCTTTAGCATTTTTGACGGATTTAGTAATCAGTAATTTAAAATACCTTCCAATAAAGGCATAGGTCAAGCTGATAATATTCAATTCAATTTAAATCTAGATGCCAAATAACTGTTCCCTTTTTTAGTATGACCAGAACAATGCTCACTAAATCGAATTAATAACTTAGTCGAAATGAAGAAATCTTTAACGACGAATTTGAAAACGTTAATGATAATAAAGGGAAATTCTCTTGAGACAATTATGTCCTATCTCACTCCCCCCCCCCCCCCCCACTTTTGCTCTCCTTCGCCCACCTCTGTTCCTATTTTTGACACTTGTACCTTACATCCAAAAATATAAAATATTAATTTGGCCAGACTGAAAAATATGCACTATTTTGGCCTCAAAGTAAAGTTTTTAAAAGTACTATACTAGAGTATCAGGATATTTATACTTCTCTATTAATAATTTTTATTAAAATTAATCTCTCAATTTGTATGCAGAATGGGAATTACAACTTTACAATAGACTATGACAGTATATATCTTAAAAATTCTTACCATGCTAGTTTAATAAGAAAAAATTCGTTTTGTTAACCAAGTGGACTGGGAATGAAAGCCATAAAGTATTTCAGGATTTTAAATGTAGAATTGGGGTTTAAAATTAAAGGTGGTTGACTGATGATTACTGAAATAAATATTTTACTGTAATTGTGAAAATGATTAAAATTGGACAGGTATATTATTTTTTAATTCTTGAATTATTTCAATTTCAAAAGTTCAAGAATTTCACTTAGGTCCCTCGAATTTGGATGAGGTCAGCAAGCAGCAAATAAAAATTTAAAAAAAAATTAATTTCCAAAACAATAGACACAGTGTTTAAATGTCCCAAATCATTTTTTACTCTTTTCAAAACTCAATAGAGCTATGCAATAAATTTGCTTGAGCTAATTTCCAAAATGGTAGCCACGTAAATTGACCACGCAAAAAGAATAAACGGTTATTTTTCTTCCATTCTGTACAACGGGTATTAGTTGAAAATTAATGGCAATACATAAATAGAATTTTATACTATTCTCACTATATAAATGCTAAGTTATTGTCTCATCATGACAATATTCTTCTTCCCTTTGAAACAATTATTACAAACAATTATGATGAGATAGGCAGGAATTCTAGATACATATAGCTGAAAATTCTTATCAGTTTGATTGCTTACATATAATTCTCATTAATTTCTTAGATTTAGAATTTAAAGAAATAAAATCCATTGGGATCTTGACTATTACTTAGTCAAATATTAGATATGAAATTTATCAATAGCCTCATAATCGCTATTCATGTTATTTAAATCTCACGTTTTAAGAGGAAAAATAAATTTTACGGTCATCGAAAGAAGAAATTTACTTTGAATATTTGTAAATAAAGCCAAATGATTGTTAAAGACTTCACTTTATTTTATTTTTGGAACAAATTTGCCCAGTTGTAATAAGAAAATTTCAGCTAAGCGTGTTTGGAACTCACTGATCATTTGAATCACTCAAAAGATTGACTCACACGAGCTCATATTAAATTTACCACATTGGGGTTTATATTGAGCTTATTATAGGTAATGTAAAATACAAATAGTAAATTTCGAGTTATAAAGCAACTTACACTAAACTCATAAACGAGTTCGGCTATTGATTTGATCAGCTCCAAACTCACTACCAAATTCCCTGCATACTCAATTAATGCCTACCGTTATTGAATATGTCTAGACAAGCAAAAGTTCCAATTTCGCGTTTTCGTGCTAGGAATCTAGGATAGCATAGCCTGCAATTGTGTACATATTTTTGAAGAACAAACTCCATACTTTTAACATTATTAGTTTCAAAAATTTTGTGATTAAGAAGTTTTTAATTTGAACCTATTTCACATCAAGGCAATGACAAATTCGACTTGAAATTGTTATATACGAATTGTTTTACATTTCCCGTTATCACTTTTGGTCCTTCAATCAGTAAATTTTTAGGAATATTTGAAGTTGAGCATGATGACGTTTAAATAAATACCATTTTGATGTATTTGATTAAATTATTTGATTCGAATAACTTGTTCATCAGTTTATACAAGTAGTTACGACTTACTTCACTGGAAGCTATTCGTCTTTCTCTACTAAAGTGTTTAAATATTCCTCAACAAGCATTTTTTCAATGCCATGACATTTTTTAAAGTGAAATTGCGTTATAACCAGATCATTATACTGTCTTGAATTGAGGCCATTAGACACATTAAGTATTTTTTAGTTGTGTAACTTATACAATGAGGAAGTCATTAAATATGGTTTCATAAATAGTAAAAAATCGCTTAAAATTTTAAAATGAATCATTTGAAAATTTGTCATAATACTTGCATAAAGCAGTTTTTCGAAGTCTTAAAGCCGTAAATGGGGATTATCTTAGCAATTGGAAAAATGAAGAAGTTTCAGAAGGATTAGTTGAATCTTACGTTAACAATTGATTATTTAAATTTTGTATTTAGTAAGTACAGATATATGATCACAGTTTATACTTCACCTAAAGTAGTAAGCATTTAAAGATAAAAATATTTATTTAGTTTAATAAAAATCTGGTCAAAATGCTCCTTCAGAGTCTATATTTACTTTTTATATTCACAGTATATTTGTTAGGCCATTCTATAAATACCGCACTTTAATACTTAACTTATTTATTTTTGAGACGAGTTATGTTTGCGATTAAAGCAGGTTGATTAGTTAAAAATAGTCCATCACGGATAGAACGTATTTTTTGAGCGATTAATTGAATTTTTAACTTATATATATGTTAAATATGATAGACAAAAGAGCGAAATTCAATTTTTATTGAATTGTTAAATCTAAGTTAAATAAATATGCGGAACTTCTTTTTTCCTTAGAGATTAAAAATTATATCAAACGTAGATGCACATTGAAAAAGTGCTTTCAGTAAAACGTAGCTAAAATGACGTTATACTGCTGGGAAAAAGAAACAGGAGTAAGACTATTTATAGACAAATTTGGACAAAAATAACTTTTACATAAGGCAAGAAGCAATTGCTGCATAACAGACATCCCCTTTAAATAGAATGCACTTAGAGAGTTTATCAGCGATTGATAAAAACTTTACTCGAAATAGATTAGCGTTATCTTCAAAGAATAAATCATTGCATAATGCTTTATTTCGTATTATTGGATAAAGCATTTTTTGACATTTCACAAAGGAGTAAACCTCTAGAATGTGGCAAATGTATTCTAAGTTAGGACAAATCAATAAAGGTGCAAAAAAGTACAAACTGATTTTGGTTGGAATTCATAGCTGCGTAATAGTTCATACATATGTAGATTTATAAAACATTTAGTCAGAAATTTTGATACCCTTTCCAGTTTGTCCTGTCGGTTACCGATGAATATTTTATAAAATACAAAAAGTGTGCAATATCGTATTGATGCTGAAATTTTCTTAAATAATAGTCTCCAATTCTTTTTGGAACTTTTCGTAATAATTTAAATTAATTTATGGGATATTCAAGGGTTTAGATAGACATTAATTGCTAATCTGGTGGTATACCTCGATAATTGCACAATGTAATTTCCATTAAAAAACATCCTCCTTCAAACTATTATTAAAAGCTAATTGAGTTCTTTTAAAATTCTTGTTAAATTTTCTCGATTTTTTACCAGGAATTACAGTTAAGAAACGGAACAACCGACTTAATAGAACTAAGTCCTTTAAATTATGAAAAGCTCGTGTCATTGAAACAAAAGCTTATCATTTAATCATAAAATGATCAAGGCTCGGTAAAACAACGAATCTTTGCATCATGGAAAGCTTTATTATAATTTAATTTAAATGTCATTAAATGAAAATTTAGTGGGCCGTTGAAACCCTTTAGTTGATTTGGAACTCCGATTTAGAATCCCTTAATGATATGATTTATCGTTCAGAGGCTGTTTCGATAAGTCTATTTAAGATCTCACATATATCCGAAACCAATGTGAGGAAGGCGCAAACGTTTTACATTACATGACAAAAAAGAATATGCTTTCTTTTCAATAAAAAATAAGGATACTTTAAAATTAATATTAAATTCTATCTCAGTGTCTTTATTAAAGAGACCTCCAAATAACGCTTCTAGGTAGCATAGTGCTTCATAAAGGACTATAAAAGTAAGTCTAACGCAATAACGTGTTTTAATTAAATCAAAAGAAGCAGTCAAAATAAATGGTTGAGTAATCTTGGATGGATTAGTACCGGGACTTAGCACTTAATTCTGCTTAAAAATACATTTGCCCAATTAAGAGTCAATTAATAATGGTTTCCTTACCTTATGAATGTTAAATTGGAACAGAATTATAAGTTGAGGTCTTTGTACAAGTAGAATTAAAATACTACTAAGGCTTCCTTAAAAGGTTTCTTACCAAACTTTTCATGGAATGGTGCAGTATTGTTAACTAACTTGATAAATTAATTAGTTGAACAATTAAATTTGGTTTAGCTTAATCATTAGAAGTTGGTGCTGAATTGAAGCGGATGAGAAATACTCATGCAATCAATAAAAGACAAAACCGTTAATACTAATAAGAACTGAAAAATATAAGTTTTAAAGGTAGAAATGATTTAATTTAAACAAAACTCAAAATAAGTTCTATAACCCAACTCCATAATGTTTATTTTCACAATTTCAATCAGTAAAATTACTTATTGTTGAGATTACTGACGGTTAATAAAATATGTTGAAATTGCGAATTTCAGATATCTCAGCAATTTCTAAACTTCTTGAAGTCGCAGATGAATTGAAAATTCGTTCAAAAATCACAGACTATTGCAAAGTACACTTGGCTTGGAAAACTAGATAACAATGTCTAAAACTTAGTTCTATGAACACGGATGTTCCATCAATCAAATATTTTGTAACTAAGCATCAAAAGTCAAAGTAGTATTAACTTTATGCCACTCTTAAATTATATTCAATTATTTCAAATGCTGTTCATTGACGAAAGACGATATAATTATTTTACTTTGCAAGCGAATGCTTTCTGCAGAAAAAATGGATTTAAAAAATAAATTCTTTAGTTGAATATTCGATGTTTGATTATGAAACAGGAGATGTCTGATCCAATTTTTTCAAAAGTTTTTCTTTGTTATTGAAAGTACTGAGAGTTTATCGAATTTATTAAACACCGTTTGAGAAAAGTTTACATGATTTGCATTATAGATGCTTTCCTTATTAAGTAAAAAGAATAGCTACACTTTTCCAATTACAATGATTTGATAAATAGAATATAAAATATGCATTTGAATGCCGAGACTTAAATATTCTAACAAATCTATAACATTGGAAATAACTTGTAGAAAAATCGCCTTGACTGCATCCTGTATGTTCTGCGGTGTTTAAATTCACTCAGTTATTATTGACCAGTGGTTTGAGGCTCCTGAATAAATCTGGACTCATGGAACAACCATGTTAATCTACTGATAAATAAACATTGAACATCGTCAACATGAACCAACCAAGAAGATTAATATTCTGAATTATATTAAATGACAGAAAAAAAGCAGTTCAGATTTTAATATTCTGTTGGGTGTCAGACAAAATGAATTTAAACATGCTCTTCACTTGATCCTACTTCATATCTTATTTGAATGGTTACCGTTCACTATAACCTGCTGATCGTATTTGAATTTTTAGGTAGATTAAATGAGTTTCTTAAATACCGCACTATTTATACTAACACGATAAACAAGGTACCGTTTAGTAATGACATTGACAATTGCAAGATCAACATTTACTTTTATGTATTTTAGTCACCACTCAACAATCTGGTTAACTACTGTTGTAATTTTTTTCAAAACAACCAATTATAAAAATAAAATTATTACATCATTTTATTAATAGAAAAATACCAAAATGTAAAAATATATATTAATAACAATACAAGCAAGCCCATTATGTGCTCTCAGGGGAGTTATATCTAAATAGAAAATCTATTTATAAGTTTGTTTCAAAATACATTATGACCAATTCAAAATATGCACCTGTAAAAGGGTTTACGACTATTTTAACCGGTCGGCAATTAACACCCCTAGTTTTGAATTAATTATTAAACAACAAAGATTACAAAAAGCATGGAAAAATTAGATATCCTAAATGAAACATAGAGTTATGTTGGTACTTATCTAAAACATGTCTAATCTTTAAAAGCCCAAAATAATTTTTTATGGATAAGAATAATAATAGTGTTTCCCAAACCCATTTAGGAAATGGTTTCCAAATGCTCATCATGGATTGAGTGA
The DNA here is from genome assembly GCA_900617975.1 of Rodentolepis nana. Lineage (NCBI taxonomy): Eukaryota > Metazoa > Platyhelminthes > Cestoda > Cyclophyllidea > Hymenolepididae > Rodentolepis > Rodentolepis nana. The sequence continues at coordinate 23,523 of UZAE01000118.1, read as the reverse complement.
TACCATGAAGACTCGGGTGGAAGTCACGAGTTCTGACACTCTGTCTTCAAAAAAACGAGTTAAAATGAGTCCTTACTGAAAGAACATGAACCAAATTGATTTATACTTAGAAGAGAAATGATCTGGAGTTTATGTTGAGAGGCGTAGAGGTCAATGCAGTGCTCTATATTAGGGATTTAAAAGTGCACTTTCACGTTAGCTCATATGACAGTGGAGATTAATGCCCCAATCTTGCATTTATTTTTTCTGTTTAAAAGGGTCTAAACAAAGATGGTAGCAAGTTTTCTTGGCATCAAAAATGTGTGCACAGCTAATTCTAACATGTAGATCTATTTGCACAAATCGTCGCGATATTTTTATTCATCGGTTTCAAAGTATAAATATTTAGTCGAAGAGTTTGACATTTAATTCTGTGAAAAGGATGAATGCTACTTTTTAAAAAGTTCAAATTTTGTTGTAGCGTTAGTTATGTGATTTTATTTTGTTTCCAAAGGATCAAAATGATAATTGAAAGTCAGATTATGATATCTTGTTGTTAAGACGAAGGCATCAACGAAATTTCAATTATGACAAATAGTCTCGAAGGGGAAAAGTAAATCAAAGGCCAAGGAGGAAGAGGAGGAGGAGAAGAAGCCTTGCTATGTTCTCTCTACATACTGCTCACCCACCTACTCACACATAAAGGCAAACTTCTCACCAGTAAGCTAAGAATGGGAGAGCAGACAACCACCTTGTCTTTGGTCATGCTAATGTTATAAAATCATCCTTTCCGCCAATGTTGCTTCCTCTTTCCGCCTAAATCGCCTATACACTCATTCACCCTATTCTCTCTCATTCAATTCTGCTTAAACGATAAGCTTGCGATTCCACGTAACTCTCGGCACTACCAACTCAAAATATTCTGTAACCTGTCAATTCTTGCTACTAAGTTACTTTGTTCAAGGATCGAATATTCAAGCCCAATCTGGAATGAAATTTGTAGTTTCTTCTGATCCGTCTTGATGAATTTTTTTATTTTCCTCATCATTATATCTTAAATCAGAAATTTCTTTATTTAAGCGACCATTAGGTGATCTAATAAATTAATCCGTTCAGCTCGAAATTGTCATGTACTTTTTAGTTGGTAATCATAATGCCATTTTTCTTAACGAATGACCAAGCACCCAGTTGAGCAGGATGTTTGGTAAATTAACTTGAAACTCAAAAGATTCAAACAAAAAAGTAATGATAAGTTAAAGTTGAAACTCACTTTTCTTTCCTCTGAAGACTTATACTTCATTCGGTCTTTAGTGGAAACAAGTTAAAATGAGGTCTGTTTGTTTGCTAGGCGTTTCTTCCTATTCGTTTTATGGAAGAAGAAAGTCTCTCGTTTCCTACTGACTATTTCTCTGGGCTAACCAGTTGGATGTCGGCTATTTTAAACATCCGTAAGTCGGTGTAATCAATATTAGGAATAGAGGACGATACAGAGAGATGTATATATATCCATAATCCATTATTATATCAAAATTTGAAGGCAGGTGGGTGTTCCACTAATGAAGATCTAGCAATCTGTTGCAGTGCATAGAGAGCCCACCTTCTTTCGCCTACGACAGTCTTTCTAAGAATCGGGAATTTGTTTAAATGAAGAAACCCCGTAGGCATTCTTTAATAAGTAAAAACCTCTTTGCTTAGAATTCTGTGGGAGTTTGTGCACATAGATGATTGGCTCCTATGGGTTCAATCTGAGGCAAGCTATTCCTATATATAGAATTTGAAATGTTCCTTGTAGGCCCACAATTGGTGACTGAATACACCATAGTATTCATGATTCAAGGCCTATCGTATTTCCAGAGTTATTTTTTTAATTTTTGTATTATATTAGCACTAAGAGTTGGACTTGATACAAAGTACATGCACAGAAAAAATAGAATGGAATATCAATGGATCTGATTAAAACCATCTTTTTCTCACAAGGTTTGGAATTTTCCGTTTCTTTTGTTCCTATTATTTGCTTATAAATAGTTCATTGATCCACTTCATTTCACCATTTTCATGCCTGCATTTTTAAACCTGAACGCAGAATAGTGCACTAAGACGCTTGTCAACCGGCGCACATATTTTCTAGTCAACGTGGTAAAGGCTCACCACTTAATGGACTTCATAACTTATTTACTTTTTCACTTACACTGCGTATTGATTTTGAGAGATTTATTTTTTCGTCACTTGCCAAATGTGGCATTAAAAATCTATTTTGAGAAACCAGTTTTCCTCACCACATTCAACTGTAGAGTCTAAAACGACGTGGAAACAAGCCCTCTCTCCTTGCTAAAATTTATTCGCAACTAGGCAGCTTCTCCTTTCCAAAATCCAGAAAATTCAGTTAATTTCTAACTGTAGACAACTTCCAAAGAGCGTATGATAGGGGATACAGATTTGCTTACATAAATATTATTTAAATAGGACTTTTCTCATGGAAAAATCTCAATAAATAACTGCAAACCTTCAAAGATTACTAAATTTCTACCCTCTATCCGAAATCGATTATCCCATTAAATTCGAAAATACCCAAAAGCCTTTTCCTCCTCTACCCAGGAAAGATTGTCAAGAGCAATTCAAGTGAATATTCTCCAGATAAAATATTTTTGACAGAATATGGATTGAGAAGACATCGTTGAAGAACTCTTACAATTTATTATCATTCTTTAGTCAACAAGTGGGAGAGGGGACGCGATGAATAAAATGATTTTTTTATGAGAGAAGGAGAGGGATGAGCGATTTAGTGGGATTGGGGGAGGGGGGGGGGAGGTGAGTGGAAAGGTGTAGGGGGGCAATATTGTATCCTTCAATTATTTGTTTAAATGCGTTAAAGATCAAAATATATACGCGTGATTGAAGGGTGGGAGGTTATTAAAAGATACTCAAAGGAAAATAACTCTATCTTCGTCAAAGGTGGACTTAAAACAAGGTAGCAATGAAGTGTCAAATCTGGTTCTTCTACCTAATCTTCTTTTGTTCAAACGACTTCAAAATCGTCGAAAAATATTCGAATTTTTAAAGGTAAATAGTAGATACATACGTACATATAAGAAAATATCAACCCATTAGGGCAAAGAAGATTGAGAAATAAAATAAAGAACACAGTCCAAGTAACTCACATCGGTAACCAAAATCAATTTGGAATAAATGGAGAGTATTCGAATGCATGTGAGCAATATTGCCGCCCAGCGGCTATTTGGTCTAAATGGAGATTATATAAGTTCTTGTCTGTTGATTGATTGAATGTATCACATATTTCTGAGATGATTTGGCTTCTCTGGATGGGTAGCGAAGTATAGAAATAGAGGAGGAAATCAATGAGGAAGAAGGAAGGGGTGGGGGTGGGGTTTGAGGAGAAAATCTTTAAAATATCTACCCATTCTTTCACTGAGGTGGTGGTTGCGGTGGTGGGGGTTGATACATACGGTATGATTCACTTTGGCTATAACTTGTATCACTACTTGCGCCACTTATATCAATCTGTTGATAAGAGGTCTGACTGGGCATACTCGAAGGACCAGGATTTTGTTGTGATTGCTGAGGCGTCAAGGGCTTCCGAACCTGGTACTTTGTACTAGGACGTCGACCCCGAGTACTAGTGCTTGGTCGGGGGTTAGTATGGGTTCTTAAATGTCGAGAACGTTCATCAGATCGGGCAAAGCAACGATCACAATATTGGCAAGAATAGGGCTTTTCACCTGTATGGGTTCTTCTATGCGTAATCAAATGGTCGCTTCTAGTGAAGCCCTTATCACAAACGTTGCAAGTGTATGGACGAAAATCACTATGAGTTCTCTGATGCCTTTTAAGTTCATCCACTCGTGCAAATCGCTTTTCGCAGCCTTCTGCATTGCACACAAACTGTTTTTCTTTTGCCACAGTTGAAGTTGATGGGGTGGGAAGACTTCGTCGTGGGCATATGGTTAGACTGGAACAACTAGATCTTCGCATTTCACTGGGAAATTCATAGGGTTCATGCTTAACGAAGGAATAGCCTTGTGTACTAGATGGTCCAGGTCCAGTTGCCGTGGAGGCAAGTCCGGGTGTTTGTGCGCTAAACGGTGATATATCACAACAGGAAAGCGTTTGTGGGACACTGATACTTCGTCGATTGACGAGGACATCAAATCTCTCACCCGTGGATGCAGGCTGGTCGAAACTTGCATGAGTACCGAGTCGCATGGGCTGGAGGGGTGTATAAACAGGAGCTTGTGTAGGAATATTAGTTGTAACGAGTGGGACAACGGTTTGTGCGATTGGCTGAGGAGCAGAACTCGATACTCCGATCGTTGGAAGTGAGAATGAACATTGAAAATAGTAGGGATTAGTTGGTGCAGAATCCATGTAATCAATAGCCTGGGGATAGGAAGCCCGTGCGAAAGGGATTTGGCTTTGGAGTTGTTGCTGTGGCTGTTGATAGCATGGTAACCTATGAGGTTCGATAGGGACGTATGATTGACGTTCCATTGGTTGTGGAACCGTTTGAGGAATATCAAATCCCATTGGTCTCTGTGAACTCATCTGTGTATCAGTAGTAACTGCAGGATTAAGACCCGATTGAGCAGACGTTGGGACATCTATACGACAATAAAGATAGAAAACTTTATTGAAACTTTTTATATAACAAATCATTCGGAAATTCAAATGTATCAATATTGACTCAAATAGCACTCATAATGGTGTTGATGGAATTTTTTCGCAAACTTTTGACATTAGAAGCATAAAATTCAGAGTAAAAATCAGAGAGAACTATTTTTTAAGGGCGATATTCATCGTTTTCTTCTGAACTGATATCATGTCCCATTCAATTCTCCATTGTTATAGATGCCCCGGTCAACAATTTGATCAAATTTCGAGTTGCCTAATCCATCAGTGAGCAGAATTATCTTTGACAACATTGTTATGAATAGACAAATTCTATGCAGATTTGTATTGGATTATGGTAAAATTGATTGCATTTAAATGTGAATTAGATGTTCATAGTGTGTATATGGTAGAGGTGATTTGATTGTGGTGCTCTACGTTAATTGTGATGAAATAATTGTGGAAAGAAAAGTGCTCTACATGCTCACCTATGATTGTGGCATCGAAAGGGCAGTAAAATTGTTATTATATCGATTTGAATTCCTATAAAGAGAAATGAGGCGTGCCGTGTTAAATTATTGGTTTTCATTCGCCTACGCAAAATTGACCTCTAACTTGAAGCCCTACTGCCAGACACGCCAAAATGTGTTGATAAATAGGTATTCTAGAGGATAGTGTTCAAAACATACCACACTTTCTAATTGTTTATGCTTGCATATTGCTTTGAAGTGTAGTCACTGAAAAGCACTAATCAACTAGAGCTCCCTCCTAAACTCTGGAAGGCTTTTAGGTCAATTTTTCAAAACTTTTGAGTGAAATGATTGGATGCACTTAAGGAAAATCCATTCTCAAAGGCCAATAACTATTAAATTATGATTTATAATGGGTACCGGTTGATTGTGGATTTTAGAAAGCTTAAAAGATTAAGGGACTTTTTTTAAGGACCAATTAATATTAAAAAATGTAGATAATTGAAATTCTCAAGGTTCGAAGTGCGTTTCAAGTTGGATAACCCATAACTTAGAAAATGAAATTTTATAGGTTTCTATACACTTGAATACGCTAAAGTTGCACACTACGCTTTATCGTATGACATATCACGTTTGCTGATCCTTGCACGCATTAAGGAACATATAACAAAAGAAGAGTCATGTTTGGAGTTTCACTCAACATTAAAGAACATTCGCTTAATCAGAGCATGAAATCTTAAAAAGGTGACCTGAGAACCTATTTTGCATTCGATAAGAGAATGATTTACATCATTACTAGCAGTGGTGATCGAAGATTTAGTGTGGCCTTAACAGAAAATTGAGTTTAGATTACTTTATCTAAAAAATGCAACGTTTGAACAATTGGCTTCCTGATTTGAACCTGCATGACACCTGATAGACTCCATCAACACAGTTTAAGAAACATGAGCAGAAATAATTTTGAATGCCTGTCAGTTCCTTCACAATGACGCAGAAAATTCAATTTGAAAGCATTGATAAAATGAAAGATTCAGTACAACGCTATCACCAAAGCATTTTAACATCCAGTTAAAATTCTATGTAAAATTATCAAATGTATTTTTTCAACTTTTAGTTGTTCCGTTATTTTAGTTCCAATAATGCTTTTCAGTGCCTAATTCACCTTAAAAGATTTAAAAAACACCGTATTTGGAAAATAAGCGGACTGAGTATAGCTAATACTCATTTAAACGTAGAATAATTTCAAGAAAACTAACATTCTCTAAACTCCAATTAATGTATTGAACAATTGCCACCATTACTACGATAACAAATTGCCGATTTCGATAAATGTGTTTACTCACTTTTAATATTAACTGATTGGGCAATTTTGTAACGAAAAGGTGAATGAAACTGTATTTACTAAGTTAGCTTCTAAACGAAAATATTGTGAAAGAAACAGGAATGCAAGTATGTAAAACGTTATCGCCATTTTCAATGGTTATGTAAAACAAATCCTGGCGTGACCTACGAAATAGCGCATTTACGGGGGTGTGGGGAGGGGAGGGGAGGGGGGGGGGTAATCAGTGTATTGTTCACTTGGTGGTTGGATGGAAATACCTTTAATTTCTGAGTAAAAGGTAAAATGAGTTAAATGAAATCTTTAGATTATTAGACTAATTATAACTAGTTTCTCTAATTCAAAAGATACTTAAGTTTATATTCATGCCACTATACATGAAAATTTATTTTTACAACAAAAATTTTATCATTTCGGAAATTGACTTGATAAACACATTTAAACATAAAAAGAACGCCTTAAAATAAAATTTGTAGGAATATAAAAGAAAGTGAAGCAGTTTTATCTTCAAACATTTGATATGAACACATTTAAGTAGCGCTTTAATTTGATATTTCATGTGACCATAAAATACTTTTCACCACAAGACCACCAAAATAGTGTAGATATTTCTTTTCTATCATTTTTAGAAGGCTACCGATGGAGTCGACAGTTTAATTGTAATAAATTTTAGCAATGAAATCAGAGAAAATTTAAGGTTGTCAAATCAGCTAAACATGTCTTTTCAATTACTGGCTTTAAGGCAGAAATACACTTCCTAGGAGGAGATGGAAATTTGCACACTTAGAAGCAGAACACGAGCAAGTTTACTACAGAGACAGACTGTCCATATTCTCTTGCAACTAATGATATGGAATTCTGACGATGTGAGTCCATAATAAATACTCAATTCATGTTAGTCAAATAGAGGCTCCTCTATCGTACTTTTAACTTCAGATTTAATTAAAGCATGTCCAATTTTTACTGATTTCTTATGAGTATTTAAGAAAATAATTTAAAGTGAGTATGAAATACAAAAGGGTTGGCGTATGAAAGAAGTTCATGTCTTAAGTGAGTATAAATATGAAAGTAAATAATTGGGAACATAAAGGATACAAGAAAGAAGATAAAGAGGATGGGTACTCACTGAGATCAAATCGAGAAGTATAGGCCATAATATCGGAGGATCTGATTGGAGTAGGGGTATCAAGGTTCTCATATCTTGAGTAGTCATGAGCAATGTCAGTAGCTGAGGCACTAGTAGTTGGAGTGTAACCGGTTTTAATCTCAGACAGAGGCGGTGGATCTTGCTCCATGACCTCTATGTCTTCAAGTTTGGGTTGCACTCCCATCTTTCTTATAAGAAGGGCTTGCGACATGTGTGCTTGTGCCCTTAAGAATGACCAACTGCCGTATAATTATCCTCAAATCTAATAGCCAATAAGGCGCCGCTTGTGCACTACAGATGTCAGTAACACCAAAATTGGTAGGCAAGTCAACCAATCCCATTCATTTACCACTTTAATCAGCAGGGGAGTATCCATTCAGTTGTCGATTCTAAAGCAGCCAATTGTCGATTAGATCGTCATCACTTACACGTGCAAGGCGCTCGTAGCAGCCAATCGCAGGGGAGGTTGAAGTCTATTCGTTCACACGACCTAATGAATGTAACGCAACTTAACCGGCTTAGTAGACGTTACGTAATTGTTTCTTCGAAAAAATACAATTTAAAGAAATTTTAAATTCATTATTATTAAATTCATCGAGTTTCTTGTGCAGATAGGCCAAAAGTGGAAGATACACATATTCAAAGATTTTGTAAGTATACACCTTGGTTTTTCCATAGAGCTCAAAGAATAGATACTTTATTGATTTTATTTATTAGTTAAAAATAATATCACGGTTTTATAGAGATTTTTAATCAATCTGTAAAATGTCAATTTTTAAAAAAATATTTTTTAGAGTGCAAAATCAATTTTATTTGATAAAAGTGGGAAATTTTACTCCTGTTTAGAGATTGTAATATAGCACGTTCTGCATAAAGGCGCTTTACCTCTCTAAGACCAGAACATTTGGTGTGCGGGTGGAATGGTGAGAAAGAAGCAGGTGGATAGGAAAGAATTTCACAATTTATCAAACTTTCGTTGAGTTCATTTCAGTCTGTTTCAAGATTTTGACTCTTTAACAAATAGCACTCTGTTTTCTATACATAAGTTCAGGTCAGATGAAAGGTTGCTCTTTTCAAATGAGCAAGAATGGATATTCAGAAACTTACTAGGATTGATTTTCATATCATAGAAATGTGAGTCTTTCTTCTTTCTAAAGGAAACTTTCATAGTTTGAGGAGTATGTTAGGTAAAAAAATAATTTCTCATCATTGTTGGTGTTTTACATAGACATGAAAAGTTACTATTGAGGACAGAGTACTTCATCAAATTCTAATCAATATGAAGTCCTCATAATTTGTTTTTGATAGCTAAACTGTCTAGGCTAATTTTCATGATCCCTGATAAGAAATGCTTATTTCCTATTTTGAAAGATAAAAATGCTCCGTCATTTAGTTTGAATTTCAATTGAAGCTTTTGAAAAGCAATAAGGACATGGTATTTTAAAATTATCATGGTAATATTGAACGAAAGGCCTTAAAATGATATTTAATTTTAAATATTTTAATCTCTTTCTCTCTCTCAACATCTCTTAGGCTACACTTAAAATCAAAGCTATTTCGTAAAAATGCAGCGAATGGAATCTTACCTCAAAGATGCCTGACCGATAGTATGAGTTAAACTCTAACTTCATTGAAAATGAGCATGTTAAAGGTTGTCAACACTTGGCGGAGAATCATAAATTCATTCGAAACCCTGGTTCCTGCGATACCTGTTTATAACTGCGGCAGACCGGGAACAGATGTTGGCACTCAGTTATCTCTTTTCTCCATTACCTCTCGTCTCGCCTACGTTCATAGGATTCTGTGAAAAAAATTTAGTAACTGCCGAAGTACCCCCACGTATACCGATCATTCTCTGTCAGATAGGAAGGCAAGGAAGCCGTGTGTTGATCTTTAATTTACAGTACTTTCATCTACTTAAACCAAATCGCTTAATTAAATGCATACCTACTGCTGCTAGCAGGTGACGTAGAGATTTGATAAACAGATACAGTCGCTTAGCAATGTCTGTGTGATCAATTGTACTATTGTTCAGTTTTTCATTAGTCAAGATTTTGGTTGCTCTCACAAGCTAACTTATCTGCCAATTCAGGGAAAGGGGGTTTGGACTTTAAGGATACGAGCCCGAAAGCATCAAGCAATTAATCTCATCTGTGGGGGGGGGGATTTTGCAACATTGAGGAATATTATTGGTGCGTATGACTTTTAACTGGCCTAATTTTGCACTTCCCTAAACTGCCTCCATGTTCCATTTTTTGATATCATCTTAATGTATCATTAAAATTATTTATCTTTATAATAGTAAATATTGTTCTACATAATACATCAAAATTAGAAATTATTCACAATCATTACGAAACTAGTAACGAGGCATATAGTTCTTCATCGTCAGTTGCTTTAAGAGTATAATTTAAAGCGTTGATGGCTAGTATTCAGTCTAATATTGATGAAAAATTCTGAAAATATAATTGAATTAAATAATTATTTCCAACTTTTGCTCTATGATTTAACCTTTTATTAGCGGTATAAATACAGATTAAGAGTAATCAGTAAACACAGCCATTTTACATAATCTACACGCCTTCCTTTAAGTAAACGACATGCTATTCTAAGTGCCTGTTGTTAACGCTTTCGAAAAGAATACGAAGCATGAATGAATACATCCAGCAATTAAGTTGAAATAGGTCTATTAAATTAACCATTTATTAACTAATGACATACTTTCCTATCTTGAGGATTAGTCAGAAAAGTAAGAAGCTAGTGACCTTATTCTCACGTAACATCCCTAACATGATTCGCTCCCCCACCCCCTCCTTATCATGTATCCCACTCGACGCCGAGGCCCATTTGTGTGTTTAGATAAGTGCAAAATGATGTGCTGACATATATCTGTGTTGTTGCATGTTTTTTTATAATTTATATTTAATTATTATAAAACTTGCAATAAACTTTGCAGACGTCTTCACTTTAACTGCGTCCTCTCTGCTAGTCCTATTAATAATGACATTGTCCACAACGCCCACTTAGAAATCTATAGTACATTTAAAAATACACCCTTTAGTCGTTTTAGTTTGCTCACCAAAATCACTTAAAGATATAAGTAGTTTAATAGTTGTAGCCTCACATAATTTTATTATACACAGGTGTAATCCCGTTAGTCTCAGATAAACAAGTTGACGGAAGCGTGTTGGAGAAAAATTTCACAGCTCACACTTGCAAAAAAATGTTGTCTGACGACCATATGATTATTAAAGGCGGATCGAAAGTAGGCTTAGAGGATATATTCTTGAACCACACAAAATATATTACTTCCTAAATATGGTGCCTTTCAGAATAATTCAATTGTTTTATTACTTTGAACTATATTATTAGTTTCTTTATGTTATATTTGAATAAAATCATGTTATTTCAACCTGTAAACTTGAAAACAATTCTCTAATAGGTAAAATAACTATATGATTTAGAAAACACCTCGTTTCTATATTTCTTAAACAGATTCCTCAATTGGTTCATTGCCAATAAAAAATTATAATTAATTTCCATATTTCAAAGGAAAAGACTCAGCTTTTTGGCCTGTTGCCGTCTGAATCGAAGGAACGCAAATGTCATTCTTATTGTACTTGGCCTAAGACCATTTAAACACATGAATTTAGAAATTTTTTCATTTTATTATCACCCATGGTAACTCAAAATTTTAGATTTTTAATCATGGGGAGTGGCAGAAATGATGAAGTGTCGGATAGTATTTAGGTTAAGTAAAAAATCCTGATTTAAGGTTAAAAGGGCAATCTGATGTGCAAAAACTACTTATTTTATTTTTTTAATCAATTTAATTTTTAAATTGGGAGATGTATTTAATATTGGCAACTTTGAATTGAAATGTTCGTTGCTGAAAAAAATGTTTGAAGGGTATTCAAAAATCTGATTATTCCATGTCTCTGCTAGTTAAAATACTTTTGCATCGTGCCCATTCTCACTCATTCGAGGTAATGCTTATTTTATCTATTATAAAATAACCAAATGCTTAAGAAAGAAATTATTTAGAAATATCTGACGTAGCTAAAAAAATAAAATTTTGTACTTTAATTTAGGTAAACATGGTTCCGGACTAAATCAATAACGAAATTCCTGAATAATCAATATTGTTTTCCTCAAAGTCAAATAAACCCAAATTTTGAACATGAGAATTGTTTCATTCTACTGAAGGCGGAATTCGTTATTGAAATGAGGCATTCAGGCAATTCTATTTAATTAAATTAGGCGTTTAATCAACAAAATAACTTTTTTCACAATTGTAGCTCTTAAATTCATGTTGGGCGTCCATAATTTGAAAGTTCTCGCTTCATTCTCGTCGCATTGGTGCTATTTCAGCTCTTCAGAATCAGCAGACCATTGGATTAATTTGCGTAACTTACCAAAACGTGGAAAGGCAAAACTGAATTGGAGGAGGGAGGAACTGAAACTGGTTAGCGATGAATTCCAGCAACATATGAAAGCGAAAAAATTAAAATGAAACGTTGAAGGCAATTTAGGTTGTCAAGCGGGTCTTATTTTAATTATTTTTGCTTTTACCATATACACACAGCTGGCTTAAGGAATGGTTAAACAGAAATTGAAATTTTAAAAATTGTCTTCTTTAATTCTGAAGAAATTTTTTCAATAATATTGTTTTTTTATGAACCAATCGATTGATATTCCCAATTTTATGAATTCAGCATGAGTATTTTACATTCAAAGAATCAAGAAGATGATAATAGCAGTTTGTCTCTTCTTATATCAAGGTAAGGTAAGAATGCACAAATAAGCTTTAAACCTATATCATTAAAATATTTTTCCTTCACGTGAATTGCTCTCTGGCTAAAGGACTAACTAGCAGGAACTCAACGTAACGAAGCTCAACGTTACATTTGAATAGTACCTGATTGCGCAATTTTCGGCTGCGGTTTTGGTAGTTTTACTTAGTTGAAACAAGATTTTCTTTAAGGCTGTATCGATTCTATGACAATTTCTTAGAAGTAGAAGGTGGAGAATTGAGAGGAATTCAAATGCAAGCGTAGTTACTCACCCTTAATTAATTCGATTAGTGATAGTACATGAATGGTCTTAAGCACAGGTAAATGGTTTGAAGGAGCCTAGATGGTATGGACAGCCCAGCAACGGATTATTTACTAGGATTATCTATTCTGAAGACACAGAAGCATTTACTCAATGGATGAATATAATGGATTTAATAACTATTGGGTTGGCAACTAAGTCATTGTCGTTTTTGTTGACGGATTCACTCTATACTTTCTTTTGTTTTGTTAACGTGGCCAGAGCATCTAACCTATATTCTTTTCTTACTGTATGGGCTTCTAGATTAATTAGTAAAAAATGTTCTTTGTTTAGTTCTTTAGTTTTGTTTTTATCCCAATTTAAAAATGAAAGAACAGGACGTGCACTTCCGACACATTTTATTGTATTACTTCCGAAAAGGCAAGAACGCATCGCAAGCACAATAGAAGTTATGTGCCGTATATGGAGATGAAGCCTTAAAAGAAAGGCAGTGTCGAAATTGGTTTGAAAGATTTCGTTCCGGTGATTTTTCACTGAAAAATTCACAACGATCTGGCCGCCCAGTCGAAGTGGATGAAACCCATATCAAGGCCATTATCGATTCAAATCGTCCCAGCACAACACGAGATGTTGCAGAGAAGCTCAATGTGTCGCATACATGCATTGAAAAAAAAAAATGAAAAACCCTTGGTTATGTCAAGAAACTTGATCTATGGATCCCTCACTAGTTAAAGGAAATTCATTTGACGCAACGGATTAGCATCTGTGATTCGCTACTGAAACGCAATGAGAATGAGAATGATCCATTTCTGAAGAACCTAGTTACTGGCGACGAGAAGTGGATAGTTTATAAGAATGTTACTCGCAAGAGATCATGGGTGAAGCAAGATCAACCAGCCCAAACAGTATGAAAAGCAGAGATTCACCAAAAAAAGATTATGCTGTCAGTCTGGTGGGGGGATCACAAAGGAATTTTGTATTTTGAACTCATGCCGCAGAACCAAACGATAAATTCAAATTTGTATGTTGAAGAACTCCAAAAACTGAAGGATGCAATTGAAGATAAGCGGCCGGCATTATCAAATCGGAAGGGTATTGTTTTCCATCATGATAACGCAAGGCCCCACACATCTTTGGTTACTCGGCAAAAATTATTGGAACTGGGTTGGGATGTTTTGTCACACCTACCATATGGCCCTGACCTTGCGCCTTCGGATTACCATTTGTTTCGTTCCATGCAAAACTCTTTAAATGGTAAAATTTTTAACAACGCGGATGATGTCGGATCACACCTAATTCAGTTTTTTAATAGCAAAGACCAGACATTTTACGAACGGGGAATTTTTATTCTGCCAGAACGATAGAAAAGGTCATCGACAAGAACGGCCAATATCTAATTGAATAAAGTTTTATTTTTAAACAAAAATTCCGAATTTGCCTTCTTATTTGAAATCGGCAATGACTTAGTTGCCAACCTAATATTTATCAATTTTTATGATGCATGTTCATATTAATCTTGACCGTCATAGTCACTTTAATTGACATCTTTATTCCTGCGCGGAGTGAACCATAAACGTAACGAGTAGATGGGAGTAAAATGCGGAGATGAATAGCTACTACTCATGTAAAAATGTAAGAATGAGAAAATTAGAATCAAATTTCAATTAGTGTAACGAATCAGGTTTTTACATGAGTTTAAGTGCAACGAACAATATGTATAAAACCATAAGAATAATTGGAGGTAAATTAGATCAGTACGTAGGCATTAAAAATTAATCTCTTTCAAGATAATTTAGAAAATATCACGAAGCAAATTGACCAATGGATTTACGAAGATTAACAACAATGAGACAATGGAAAATAAGAGAAATTTTGGCGGTCGAAATGATTTAGAAAGAAGGGGAAGGAGCAAAACATACCATACCTTTTTAGGTTTATCTTAGAGTTTTACAGTAAACCGCATTCTTGAATTCATCTTTCATCATTGGACGCAACTATGTTTACGTTAAGCACTGCATTTGGTTACTATGTTTATCTTATTATATTGGTCAATCTTAATAGCTGAATTTGGTTTTCGTCGAATGCTTAAGAAATCAGAACGAATTTTATGACATGGTTTGAATACTAGAAAATTTTAAACGCATATGTCATCCAACTGAATACATTGAGTGTCATGCAGGTATATCTAAGGATGATTGTGTAAAAAATACTAAGCAATAAGAATTCGATTTCCTCTAGGTTGAAATGTAGATATTATACGTAACACCACAGGTAAGGACACCACATTTTTCAAATGCAAACCACCTAGTCTGACGCGGAAAGTGCTATTTAATTACTCATATTTTCAGTGTTTACAATTGTCCGACCTACAGATAGAGCTCCGTTTTCAATTCCTTGTTGTAGCTCTGTTACATTATAATAATTTTAGAATTTTTGTGAATATTAAATAGACCAACAAAAAAGAGTTTGCTATGAAATATTTTTCGTTGTAATATCTTAACATATTCCATTTTAGGAGTTCAAAATGTTTTATCAATTTTTAATTAATTCATAAATGAACAGCAATTTTAACAATACTAACTAATATTCAGTGAGGTTGCAAGAACCCATAGACTAATTTTATTATCTTTAATTAAATTTAAAAATGTAAAATCTCAAATTAAACGCAGTTTCTTGTCCAAACACTTATCAGTATTATTTTAGATGTTTAGAATTCGCCATATATTTTAACTTATAATTTTGCGTTTTTAATCAGATTTATTGCTCATTTTAAGATAAAAATTACACCACAACTATTTTTAAGCATTTGAAAATATTTATATTTAATTTAAGATATCCTTGAGGTATCTAATTATAAATATACTTCTTCCCATCGCTGCAATTTTAATGAATCGTTTAAATTTAATATATTTTAATTTATTATAAGTTTTAGATGATAATCACATTGTTTTCGTTATGTTACAACAATGAGCTTTCACGTTCTACTCAACTTAATTAAATAAAACTCAACTTAAAATATTTTTTTGTTTATTCCATTCAGATATATTCATCTAAAGCAAAGTTTGGGCGAATAAATATTGACATGAAAGAGATGTTAAATGTCGTAGAGACATTTTAAATGTATTTTTAAAGAATAATGCCATTAAATGGTTACTTTTGCATGTTGAGATAGCAAATTGAAACGGATAACTAAAGAATTGGGTAAAAGTTAATGGTAAAGGGATTTCAATGACCTTATGAATAGATTCCCACGCAGTAGTGGTCAGCACTAGTGCGTCTAGTTATTTTCCAGGATCGACTTTATTGCATAATTTTTCAAATACTAGAAAACAAATCTATAAGCATTTTAATTATTTTTTAGATTTTACGTCCCAAACTAACCAAGTGGCTGATTTAGGATTTCCTGGCATTTCTAGGCTTTTTTGACAAGAGTTCATATAAGGTGAATTCGAAGCCACGACTCTTGCTTATTCTATCATAAAAGTTAATATGAAAGGTTTGGATATTGGTAGTTGAGCTTAGTTTTAAAGTTTTCCAGTTGTTATAGATAACAAAAGTCAAAACTTCGACAATAATCTGACGATCATTTACTAAACAGTTACGGAGTTTATAAAAGCTGTAAGAATTAAGAAAAAATTGTTTTATGAATAGTTAATAATTCATTGTCATTACGAGTGATATGTTAAAGTTTTACATTTTATCCATAAGAAAGAAGCGACTTTATAATCTGTATCACATTTGTGTGTTAGTTTGAGCTATTCTGCTTTCTACTTGCACGACTCTAGAAGTGCTTCTATATATCAAAATAAAGTGGAGTTTAGAAGTGCTAATCATAATTTAAAAATTATGCCCATCGAAAGATCTTGAGCAATCAGATTATGAACATTTAAAAAAGCTAAAATATATAACTACATCAGTATGATAATCGTATGCATTATGAAAGAACGACACTTTCCCTTCCATAACCAACCAGAATTGTGCGTAGAACTGTCTGATAAAAAACGATAATATTACAGAGTTATAACCAACAAAGTATCTTCTCTTTGAATTCTCCCAATGCTTTAGTGTCAAAAAATCGGAATTTCTTACTGCCTGATATTAATTGCGGGTGTATATAAAATCAATGAAGGAAAATATGAAAACATAAATGATTTGAAATTACTTCTCTCTAAAAGTAAAATATACTTTTTTTGGTTGTAAATATCATGCCTCTTATGATTACATAGTTTTTAAAGCGTTTTTTAATTGCGGTAAGTAAATAATGACAACCATTCACATTTATTTCCTCGAAAACAACTGAAGTTGGCTAATAAAAGCGTTGCTTTGTCACAGTGTGTATAGGAATATTCCTGAGAATCTATTCAACGTGATATGTAGTTGCTTCAGAATTTATAAACAGTAACGCGAGTTTATTTCAATAACAGTGCATGAAAGGCACTCATTCTCATCGGATCACTATTAATGTTATAAGTAAGTATTAACATTAGACCTCAACAAGGGAAACGGAGTTTTACTATGAAAAACAGATCGAAGGAAAATAAAGCAAAAGATTTAGCATGTTCCGGAATTCCTTTTCCTTCTTCTACTTCATATAGATACTTCATTAATTTTTACATTGAATCGACGTAAATGAGTGCTTTAAAAGAGAAGTACAGCATATAGTTTACTTCTACAATCTTACAGCGAGTATGTTGCAATAGTTGATCACATTTTAAGCTAAATTTTATCACGTGAAGCTGAGTACAAATATGACGAATCGGATTTTAAGTTAGCATAGGAAATTACGTGAATTCTTTCAGTTTTTCACCAGTCGCCCCCACTAATGCTACCATTTAAAAAATTATAATTTGTACTTAAAAAAAGTTATTCTAATCCTAGTATTGAGCAAAACTTTCAAACTTAAAAGAACGATGATTGGAAAGGTTAAATTTTTTTCTTTTAAGCCCCTTGGATTGAGAATACATATGATAAACCATATTATCTAGTTTTTATTTTGAATTTAAATCAAAAGATTTATATTATTTTCAATTGCTAAGCCCCTTATCAACAAGTAATTGTAATAAACTTTCGGAAAAGCCAAATAAGTAGTTAAATTTTAGCCATCATGTCTTTAACAAATAGAGTGCATCTAATAATTTGGTCAGATAAATGTGATATTTTAGGAAGTACTCTAAAGCAAGTTTCACCCCTCCCCTCATCACTGAATTTCTTCACTTAAGGGCATTAAGAAATTCGTTTAAGCATTTTAAGTGAATAAATGGCAAACCATTGGGAAATATTTCACAAATTTTACCAAAACCGCATTATCTTTGAAAGCTAATCCTAAACAGTTGATTAATATATTCTAAGTCTTAATTACGTCGTTATAAATGGGACTATGAAGCATGTAAATAAGATGAAATAAGTTTGTAAAAGATGAGTATATTGATAAAAACTGCCAAAATTCTTCAACGTATTACCTGTATATAGCAAGAAGCGAAAGCGGTTTTGCACGGTGAAAATGACGCAGAAATCTGAATCCTCTTTCATAGAGGATATCTCCGTAAATTCACAACTATTATAATAACTCAGACTAGATCAAAATCCTTGCTGTATGCAATCGAAATATATGAACAGTCAACTCAAGAAATAGTAAATAAGGAAGAATTCTGAGACTAAAATTAAAGTATAAAAATGTGTTATTTTATCTTATAACCTCGAAACCTGGTTGCATAATATTTACTTAAAGTGAGATTACTTTCCAAAATTCAAATTTCATGAATCAGCACCTTAAATTACAAGACGAATTCTTGTCTACAACAAATAATTCTTACTTGATTTTATTCTGCATTCGATTATACTATCTTAATTGCTTGCTAGATAATGAATTATCAGAAAAATTTGCTTTACCAATCAAAAGCCTCTACACTAAGAAATTATACTTTTTTGTACATTTTAATTCTGAGATTTAGTTTTCATCCAGAATAACAATAATTACAATTATATTGATATTATTCACAGCGAATTAGTTTTTAAGACACTTAACCAAGGAATAGCATCAAGCAAGAGATACTGTTCCATGTTTCAGCCAAATGACTAACGAGGTTGGTTGAATAGAAGCTGCGATTAAAATTTCAGGTTTCAATAGAGTTCTGTCTCATTAAAACTACATTTGAAATAAAATCCAGTTTTTTAGTTCTTAGGTATAGTACATATTATTCAATTGCAAATTTTTGAAGCTTGAAATTCGCATCTGAAATCCTCGGAGGTTGATAATGTTTCCTGCTCTAAGAACTCGACATTAATTGAACGGTATCACGAAATGAATGATAAAATCAACTAGCTTTAAGAAAACCAAGAGATTTAAGTAAAATCATGCCTGTCTCAGCACAAACGACTGTCAGAATTTTTCGTTCCGCTGGCTATATGCACTAGCTTAATTTCCTTTAAGTATTTTAATTGGTATTTTTTAAAAAATATACCTTATAAAAATTACTATATGTCAGTAACATACAAAATAAGCAATCGGATTGTTTTCAATTATAAAATTTAAAACAGTGGTAGGATTAATCCATAAGATTCCTTCAGCTGACTTCGGGCTTCACAGAGAGAAAGAACATCAAAGTGGAAAAATTCAGGAGAGAAACAGAAAAGTGATTCAAGAATGTAAAAGGGATAGGCGGTGGTGGAATATGATTTATAGTGGGGTCATGGTAGTTTGAAGTCAGAAGTCAACTGCCGATTAAAAGACTTTTCTGCCGTATGAGTAAACGTTGCCCAGGGTGCACCACGTGGACGTAAGTCTATCGCACACCCCTGATAATTAAGTATGAAGCCCACTCTTCTAACTTTAACTATTACTACTTCGCCTGGCAAAGAAACGAGTAGGCAAAAGTTCAGACAAGTTGATTATTATAAAGATATAATTTAATCAGTGTCAGGTTAACCAATAATTCATTATTCATAGCAAATTTTTGGAGTAAAATTAGCTTGAAACTATCAATGAAAGATACTCGGAACATTACTTGAAGAAACTGTCTTACACTTGTACCATTTTTCAAATTACACTTAATAAACAAAAATGCGCTATTTATAATTGATATGCTGTTTTAAATAGAACTGGATGAAACGTAAAATGAAGAACGTTCGAGCTGTCAGTTTTGCTTTCAATTCGCCTACTATAATGAGCACTACGGGGTTAAAAATAGATCAATTGGTACCACCCATCGTAGTGATTATAGCAATTATTCAAATAAGTAAAACATTCAAATGATTTCAAACGTTGAGGGCAACAAAAGAAAATGAGAGAGGGAGAGGGGAGCCCTTCAAGACATTTGAAATATTGCGTTACTTCTTAGAGATCAATAAACCACTAGTAATAAATAGGAAACCCAAACGGATCACAAATATGAGATAAAATATAGATTTGTCTGTCTTTATGAACACATCTTGCTATATATAGAGAGATAGAGTTTCAGGTTATTTTTCACGAATGTTTTTACTAATTGCAGTCATCTATTAATTGACCTTTATCACTTGTGGTACCTCCGGTATATGAACGTCAAGTTCGCCAAGGATTGACGAAAGTCGTAAACATATATTTACAGAGAGAAATGTTATGCGCTGTGGTTTGGGAAGGACTCCCAAAACCACCATTTCCTTGTTGCATGTTACGGCCTTCTAAGTCACAATTTTATTCTTAAGAAAGTACATGCAATGAATTGTAAAATCTAATTTTATAACTAAAGTAATTAACATTAATTTTCTTGAAACAATAGAAATGTGCCATTTGATATCGAGGAACTTACTTAATTTTAATTTAAAATGAACAATTATTAACGAAAATACTTGTATATAGCATATTAACGGTAAAGTTCAAATATTCATAAGATTGAGAAATCGGTTAGGTAATTAAATTGTGGACATTAATGATACCTGAGAATTTTTTGCTCCAATTTTAGACAGAATAAATACAATTTTTATATTTGTTAATTTATTAAAATTTAGGTAGTCTGTTGTGATTTTCAGTTCTATTCAAAAAACTCTAGTTTTTAAATTAGTATCATTATTTAAAAATTCGAAACAACCATAAGATGTTAATTTCCATGTAGTGAGCCCCATGTTTTGATCATGTTTATTTTTCTTATCAATTTAAAATTGATTGAAGATATAGATTTTGGCACACTTAAGCAGGCACTCCAATGGCAAGTATGAAGAGCTTTTAAATTTTTATCATTACTGAAACGCTGATTATTTAATTCAGTTCATTGGAGAATCACAAAGGGTTTACATATTCTACAGATTGGGTGCTTATTGGTAGGCTGAAATAACTGAAAGTTAACAAGGAGGTACCTTTGTGTTTGCAAATAAAATCTGCAGAGTTGCAGTTAACTTTTGGGAATAAGGTTTAAGACGTATTTGTCCACCTCTTCGGGGTATTGACTTTGACCAATGAGACATTTCAGCTTTGAATTAATTTCCCCTGGTTTTCATCACCTGCAATACGTGTTCCGGAAAGCTTGATGAATTTTCGAGATCTAAGTGCAATATAATTGAAGTCATCGTCTCCCTAACCTTAAGTTTATATGTTTATCATGACAATTTTGTTAAACTCCATTGAAGCAAAGTATGTTATAATTATTTATCTTAGAAATACTGTATATTTGACTTCTTTACATATTATAATTTAACGTTTACAATCTTCTGCGTAGGTTTCTCTTTACTTTACTCACGTTTTTTTCAAAAAAATTGAAAAGAAGCGCAGTACTAATTAAAATATGTTATAATGCAGCAATTTTTTTCCTATTGTACTTAGTATAATTACGGTATTCATCATTTATCAAAAGCTAATAAACGAGTTTATTACGTAGGGTGATGGTAGTTTTTTGAATGCATAAAGTAGGCGTACATTAGAAAAATCAGATCTAATTTTCTAAAGCATTAACTTGAACCAAACAAATATCTAACATGATGTACATTTTATATTTACTTGATTTCCATTGAAAGTCAAACCGATTTTGTAAAAAACTGTCAAATAAAAATTAAATTTATAAAGTCAATTTAAATTATCTAATATTATTTATGTAGTCGGATAAAGCAATTAATTTTATTAATTTACTTGTTAAAATGTGTCCAATTCCATGGTCGTCAATGTGCATAACTCGCAAAAAAGACTTTTACGTGCTATTACAATGTTCGGGCATTTAAAAGCCATTTTGGGAGACTAGCTATGGCATTAGATTAACATAATACAATGTAATTGATTAATAGTTTAAAATTCATTTTATGATAGAGAGAACTAACAACTTCCTCACCCTATGCACAATTTTCAATGTTTAGTTATTAACGTACTCTTATCTAAGAAACCATCGCCACTGACGGGAAAGTATTTTATTATAGTTTAATCAAATCATCAAGTAAATCTGTATAACACGCCCATCGAAATTTGTGAATGTTAATGCAAGCAGACACATCACAAGTTGCCTCACAATTATAAGGACTTGAAGATACTGCCTTTCCGCTCTTAGAACTCGAGAGAAAATGACGTCAGGGAGGGAGAAAGCCGTTATGTACCTCATATTAAAGGGTCAGTGACTTTTATTTCCCCAAAGAGAAATGTCCAAATTCTTATCCAAAAATTTCAGATTTTATTTGGCTTGACAAAAATTGACTGAGGGTGGATTTATTGTTCCATAATTGAACCTTCGTTGCAAATCTTAGCATGTTTAAGGACAAAAAGAGATCTCATGTGCAAACAAATAAATGAAATTGCCATTTTTGTTTCCAATAAAGTTATTTTGCTATATATGAGACGCTGCTTTTCAGAACTAATTCACAACTTTACTCAAACATGGAGAAATTTCTATTCTTTTGATTCCCTTTAAAAAATGCTTATTACAAACATCACGCAAATAATTATTAAGCATGTTTTTTAGTCCGTAAATCCAGTTTTTAAATACAGAAATTGATTTGACTTCTCATTGACACATATGGGTAAAGATATGCTAACAGCTAGAATGAATGAACTACCTTCTTATTCTGTTTGACTAATGTGCATGTGACACGAATTCGACTCGTCGGGCAACTTAAATGCCCCCATTTTATGATCAATATCGGAACTAGGATCTAATATCAGGCAAAGTAATGCCCATATGCCAGTTATATATTGATAACTTTTTAATGCGAGGCTGATTAGTAGAATAATCGAAGATCAATAGTTTAGAAAACAGATCAAAAACTCGATCTGCGGAATTTGAAAATTTTCTTTGGTCATTACTTAGTTCAAAAATTAGCGAATGAAGTGGCAGAATTTTAAAATTGTGATATTTAGTCATTCGTATAGTCCACTCTAACTTAAATAAGTTACGTCAACATAAGTTACGTCAAGAAACACTACCCCCCCCACCCCCCCAATTAATGCCAGAATGTAATATGACTGTCTGATGAATCATATTTTAAACTCACTTTTATGATGTAAAGTTAAAATTGTTCACGAATATGCTGTCTGAAGTCATTAGAATTAAATTAAGTTAGCCTTTCTTACACATTTAAGAGTATTGTTTGCATTTAGCGATCAAATATGCTTATGCATCAAGGGGATTTTGTAGTTCGCTTAAGAATATCCCCATGTAGAATTGTTTATCTAGTTAGTTATTGACAATGCTGGCGAACATTGGTAAAATGGGATAGGGTACAATGCACTCTATGAGGTTTCTAGAGAACTGCTTCCATTTTATATAATTACCGACTGGGGTGTGCGATAGACTTACGTCCACGTGGTGCACCCTGGGTAACGTTTACTCATACGGCAGAGAAGTCTATTAATCGGCAGTTGACTTCTGACTTCAAACTATCATCACCTCATTGTGTGCCATATTTGACCCCTTACCATAGTACACATCTTACCTTTTCTCTGCCTTTGTGTCTGTCTG
>UZAE01000117.1:0-36319 GCA_900617975.1 Rodentolepis nana | reverse complement strand
CATTCTTCTTTGATCAAAACAGTGCACTTACGAAAATGTATTTAGTTTCGTTATTAAGGCAGGAGGCTTTACATTCCCGTATGTTTAACACTCAATGCACCATACAATGTGAGAACATCACACCAATCATTCCTTGTGGTATGTTCAAATTTTGTGATTATTCTACTTCCCTTCTACTATCATCAAAATTCTCTGAAAGAAATGATGCTACAAAGTTAGTTATTTCAACTTCCAACTTACGGCGTCCTTCTCTTCTTGGCGAATCTCGAGCGGCTGAAGTGAAAATATCTGAATAACATTTCATACACAAATAAATATTAGAAAGAACAATTCAGTGTTCTATTCTTGCAATAAAATGAAATTCCGGTTTTCTCTACTTTGCATTTCTTTCTCCACTATTCCTTGATCATAATGTTGAGATTACGAAAGAGATCTCTAATTCCTCAATTACTGATAACACTGGTTGACGAATGAATAGCCTAGAATATCGCAATGGTTAAGTTCACTTTATGAATATGCCATTGCACCAATCTTGTTATGAAAGTGACTTCACTTCTTGTCTTCCATTTACTCATTTGTAATGCGAGTGAACAGAGTTGTGTTTCTAAGGTTATGAAATTCTCGAATAGTAACTCACGGGGAGCACTGCTACTTCCTCCTAAAATCAAAAGACAATTTTAATGAGCAATAGACACCATGATTTACTAAATAAATTGCTGCAGAGTAGTAATGAAATACTTAGCATTTATTTGCATAATAATTTAGGCATCGTTGTTTAAAAAATGTCTTCACAAACAACGGGTCCAATGCTTAAAACATGTGCTTCATGAATCTGAAAACTGAAATTTGAGAATAGTTACGTACCAATACGTTCTTCTTCCCCAACTAAAAGCAAAATTAATTTCTTAAAATTAAAGTCTAAGAAATTGGTGCGCAGAAGTTGTGTAATAACAAGTCCCTAAAATTGATCTAGATTATGTTATTTGACTACCATCTGACAATTTACTCGTTCAAATTGATTTAACAACTGATATAACGTGTCACCATCTGTATGACTTCTACTTGTCCGCAACTCATATCATGACAAAAGAATAGAGGGAGTTTGTCCCTTCATTTGCCAAATTTGCCCAGTTATCAGGTTTTACATGTGCTCGGCGACTAAAATCTTTAATCATGAAACCATTATCCATAATGTACGAATTGTGATTCAGTGATGAAAACAGCGCCATACATCTTATCGAAACAGTCTTTTAATCTATCATGTAGTTACTATCTTTTTGCGTTGGCGTACTAATTCAAATCTCCATGAACTTAAGCAAAATTGTGCCAAATGAGGTGTAATGACATTGACTGCACCATGGTGATCTTCGAGAGTTGCGCCCCAATCTGTTACTGTCAATCGATCTTTACTTGAATGGGTTTCAAAAATCAATGCACAAACTAAAATCCGATTATTTTGAAATTATTATTTTTTTGCAATTATTTTGCCAATTCGTTCGATTAAAAGTTAATTTTAATTCTACGTTACAGAAAAAATGATTGACTGGATTGATATCTGGTAAGTTGCTATGCAAATGATACACCTGGCAAAAGGAGCTCCATTATGCTGCTTATTTCACTTCTAGAGACCTGTCGTCATTAAAAAACTCTAAATCAACTGCAAATTGGCAGTATTCTATTATTTTAAAAAATTGACAGCCCATGCTTAAATGGGAAAATACACTTTTATGATGTGATAAATTAACGGGTAGGTAGAAAAGAAGAAAGTGATAAATCGCATTTAATCGATGAGATGTCTATTTTGCCAGTCCCAGAGACTTACGGTAAAGCAATAAATAGTATGAGGCTTATAATAAAATCATCCAAAGGGGTATTTTGCATTACTCCAATGAGAATATAAAATTAATTAACCGACTTAAAATAATGTGTGGAATATGTAAAGACACGCAAATCGGCATTAAGATGAGTGCACATAGTTGTCAGCTATCTTTGCATTTCCTCATTCTCAATCTGAAGAAAATTTAATGATGCAGAACTATTATGTGCAATTTATATTCAAACTTACCAAGCATTTTCATTTTTTTTCATCTGAAGTGCAAATAGAATGAAATTAATAGATTGCAAATCAGTGTGGCCTACGCAAAATTTCACTTCTTCGCCATTAGGTTTCCATATTAATCTAGTTTTAATCTCCTTTCTTAACGCCAATAGTGCAACTACGAATGAGTTGTTTTACGTCACCTGTAAGTAGAAAATGCAATTCGCATGACTCAAATTCAAATATTCATGCACGAGTACCCAACTTCTGTCAACTAGGTAATTGATTGAACACAAAATCACTTCTGGGACAGTGCCACTGTAATTTGAATGACAGCATATGTCTTTAAAGTTGCGATATATATGGAGTAAGTCACGCACTCTTTCAAAAATGGTAAAAGTTGGAGCCGTCTAATATTAAACTGACAACCGAAAGTTGCATTCATTAAGCATGACATCTTATGGGCATGCAATTCCACTTTTATCAAATACACACAAGTTAGCTGTTTAAGGATTCATATAGTCCAACAAATGTATCTTTTCGTAAAACTCACATTGATTCCTTGCAGATTTACTCATGCCGTCTGAAATGAGAAGGATTGATCAATCACTGGCCATAATATTAGGTTGGCAACTAAGTCATTGCCGATTTCAAATAAGAAGGCAAATTCGGAATTTTTGTTTAAAAATATAACTTTATTCAATTAGATATTGGCCGTTCTTATCGATGACCTTTTTCCATCGTTCTGGCAGAGTAAAAATTCCCCGTTCGTAAAATGTCTGGTCTTTGCCATTAAAAAACTGAATTAGGTGTGATCCGACATCATCCGCATTGCTAAAAATGTTACCATTTAAAGAGTTTTGCATGGAACGAAACAAATGGTAATCCGAAGGCGCAAGGTCAGGGCTATATGGTGGGTGTGACAAAACATCCCAACCCAGTTCCAATAATTTTTGCCGAGTAAACAAAGATGTGTGGGGCCTTGCGTTATCATGATGGAAAACAACACCCTTCCGCCGATTTGATAATGCCGGCCGCTTATCTTCAATTGCATCCTTCAGTTTTGCGAGTTGTTCAACATACACATTTGAATTTATCGTTTGGTTCTGCGGCATGACTTCAAAGTACAAAATTCCTTTGTGATCCCACCAGACTGACAGCATAATCTTTTTTGGTGAATCTCTGCTTTTGATACTGTTTGGGCTGGTTGATCTTGCTTCACCCATGATCTCTTGCGAGTAACATTGTTATAAACTATCCACTTTTCGCCGCCAGTAACTAGGTTCTTCAGAAATGGATCATTCTCATTGCGTTTCAGCAGCGGCGAATCACAGATGCTAATCCGTTGCGTCAAAGGAATTTCCTTTAACTGGTGAGGGATCCATAAATCAAGTTTCTTGACATAACCAAGGGTTTTTCATTTTTGTCAATGCATGTATGCGACACATTGAGCTTCTCTGCAATAGCTCGTGTTGTGCTGTGACGATTTGAATCGATAATGGCCTTGATATGGGTTTCATCCACTTCGACTGGGCGGCCAGATCGTTGTGAATTTTCAGTGAACAATCACCGGAACGAAATTTTTCAAACTTATTTCGACACTGCCATTCTTTCAAGGCTTCATCTCCATATACGGCACATAACTTCTTTTGTGCTTGCGATGCGTTCTTGCCTTTTCGGAAGTAATACAATAAAATGTGTCGGAAGTGCACGTCCTGTTCTTTCATTTTTAAATTGGGATAAAAACAAAACTAAAGAACTAAACAAAAAATATTTTTTACTAATTAACCTAGAAGCCCATACAGTAAGAAAAAAATATAGGTTAGATGCTCTGGCCACGTTAACAAAACAAAAGAAAGTATAGACAAAAACGACAATGACTTAGTGGCCAACCCAATATAAATTTTAATTCTGTCAACTAGCCAATATTTAGACTTATACTACCATGTTTGCTTTGTAGGCATAAATTTGAATTTGACGTTATGGTTGCTTCACAAATATTTCATAAATGAATTCTGCTCTTATGTATGTAATGCGATTTGGAAATAGTGCATTGAAAGTGTGCCAATACTAAAACAACATACAAATGGCACGTCAAGAAACATCATTATGGAAAAAATACTTCCTCCTGAGTTGATGGAACAGAGTTCAACGGATTTTAAGTGGGACTTGTTACTTCGAGATGAAATTGGCTCAACATGTTAAGAATTCAAAATTTACGTTTAGTGAAAATGGAGAAATCAATATGAAATTGAAAACATACCGATTAGATCTGCAATTTTAAATTAAAAGAAAAGGCTCATTTACGTTAAACAACCAAATAGGACTGGTTTGACATTTTTTCAAACCCATGTTCACTTACCATCCTCATCTGGAACATTGGCTGAAAGCAAAATAGCCAATTCATAAATGTTGAAACTTAAAACAAATATATGGGGGCAAATAGAGCAAATTGCATTAAATTACACCTTCTTCAAATTTTAACCAATGACTGCAGTCAAAAGATCATTCTCTTGCATATACTGAAATTCTAAATAGACTTCTTCTGTTTAAATTTTCATGAAAAAATATATTGTATAATCTTTTAAACAATTGAACAAATTTTGAGCATAATTAAAGTTTCTGCCTGAGATTTCACGAGACACTATTAAAAATAAATATATAAATGTATTAATATTATGAGAATTTTGCGTCATAATGAAAAATACATATGCAGTCTCTTTAATATTCCTTCCATATAAATTCGTAACCGTTTTCAAACAATGAGTCACCATAAACTGGATATTTGAATTTCTATAATTTTGGCGAAACGAATCTTTACTACATAAACTAACTAGCGTCATTTAACACGCAGTCAATATTGCCTACAAGTTGTGGTACACATTATCGCTTTGTGCGTCATCGCATGTCTGCATGCCAGGATTGGGAGGTGCGGCCGTACAACTCTGTGTGCAGCGACCGTGCAAATAGTGGTCAATCAGTAGCCTCCGTTTGATTAACCTAATCCGCCATTCTGATCATCCTGAGTAGCTCCCTGCGTATACACTTTATCCGTAAATACGTACTGAATAAACTTGCTCCATGCTGCACGTCTATTTCCTTTATAGCTGGGCTATGGCTTAGCTGGTTCTGGGAATCCTTTCATAGCTGGGCTATAGCTTAGCTGGTTCTGGGAGTCTTTCATAGCTGGGCTATAGCTTAGCTGGTTCTGGGAGTCAGCCTATAGCTGGGCTATGGCTTAGCTGGTTCTGGGAGTCTAGCTGGCTGTAGGAGAATCTGCCACAGAGATTTCTCAGTCAGTCAGGTTTTAATAGCGTACCAATCTGCGTCAAAGTTGCCACTTTATTTCCGTTTTTCAATTTTAATCTCTTTATTAAATTTTTAAAAGAAGTGTGAAATGACTTATCATGAAAATATCAACATTATATCATTCATCTTATGCGTTATTTCTATTCATATGTTATTGTATCATTTTCATTGAATTGAATTATTTTACACTTACCGTTCCTGCTCTTTTGAATCTTTAAAAGAAAACGTACATTTTGTGAAATAGATGAAGAATTTAACTGTATATATTAGTTAGTATTTATTGCCAGAATTAACAATTCCTCATCAAGAGAAATATATTAATTTCGTACCATACAATGTGAGGACATCACACCAATCTTTTCTTGTTGTATATTCAAATTTTTGTGATTATTCTACTTCCCTTCTAATATCATCGAAATTCTTTGAACGAACTGATGCTACAGAGTTAGTTATTTCAACATCCAACTTATCGCATTCTTCTTCTATTGAAAAATCTCGAGGGGCTGAAGTGGAAATAGTTGAATAATACCTCGTACACTAATAAAGACAAAAAAAGAACAACAAAATATTCTATTCATGCAATAAAATGAATCCTCTGGTTTTCTGTACGTTTCATCTCCAATCTCCCTTATTCATGTTTCATTGAGAATTCATTTGTTCCATCGCCTGATAAGTTTGCAAATTATGGCGGCTCGCATTATTTTGACTTGGTTGTTTGCGTGGTATCTCGAAAATATCTTTTATGCCTCAAACATTTATGCATATCTACTTGGGAACAATTTCAACGATATGGAGTTTAACATTTCGCAAAATATTAGAAGGATTCACTGGGAATGTTCGTTGACGTTGAAGGAAGCACCAGAATTTATTCGTTTAGCTTCAGCCAAATGCATATCATAATATTCAGCAAAATTGAGGCTTTATAAGGAATATAGAATTTTAAGTTGCTTTACTCAAATAAAGGGTTCATACCCCATTTTCTATTCAATTTAAAAGAGCATTAAACATGTGATGCAAGAATACGAATACTGAAATTTGAGAATAGTTACTTACCCAGACGCTCCCTTTCCTCAGCTAAAAGCAAAATTAATTTCTTCAAATTAAACTCTAAGGAATTGGAGCGCAGAAGTTGTATAATGTCAAGTCCCAAAAATAGATCTCGATAATGTAGTTTGACTACCACCTGACAATTTACCCGTTAAAATCGATTCAAAAACTGATATATCGTGTCACCACCTGCGTGACTTCTAATTCTCCGCTACTCATTTCGTAACAAAAGAACAAATGGGGTTTGTCCCTCCATTGGCCAAATTGGCTAAGATATTATTATTCACATGAGCTCGGCGCCTAAGGACTTTCATCGAGAAACCATTAGCTACAAGGTACGAATTGTGACTCGGAGATGAAAACACCGTCATACATCTTATCGATGCAATCTTATAATTTATCATGTAGTTAATCAATAGTGACCTTCTTAAGATGCGCCTCAATCTGTCATCGTCAATTGATCTCTTATTGAAGCCATTTCAAACATCTATGCACAAACTAAAATCCAAGTATTTTGCTTACCTTTACCTGCAAATCCGTCCTCTAAAAAGTAAATTGTAATTCCACGTTTCAGATAAAATGAATGACTGGATTGATAGGAGAAAGTTGCTATGCAGCTTATAGACCTGGCAAAAGGAGCTCAATTATACTGCTTATTTCACTTCTAGAGGCTAATTTCTATTAGAAAACTCCAAATCAACTGCATACAGGCAGAATTTCATTAATTTAAATGATTGACAGCCCAGTGCTTCCAATAGGCGACAACACTTTTATGATGTGATAAATTAACGAGTAGCTACAAAAGAATAGGGCGACAATTCACTTTTAATCGATGAGATATCATTTTTGCCAGTCCGTTAGGATTACGATAAAGCACATTATGGATGGTTCACAACTATTTCATGCATGAATTCTGCTACTATGTATGCAATGCAATTTGGAAATAATACATTGAAAGTGTACCCAATACTAAAAAATTCTTACAAATTACATGTCAAGAAATATCATGAAGAAAATATTTTTTTCCATAAGGTGATGGAATAGAGTTCAACTGATTTTCAGTAGGATTTGTGTCCACGTGATGAAATTGGTTCAAATGTTAGGAATTCAATATGAAATTGAAACATACCGATTATCTCTGCAAATTTAAATGAAAAGAAAAGGTTACATTACGTTTAACTACTGCGTAAAACTAGTTTGAAATGTTTAAAATCGATATCCACTTACCAGCCTCAATTGGAACATTGGCTAAAAGCCAAATAGACAATTCATTAATGTTGAATCTTGTACCAAATATATAAGGGTAAATAGAGCAAATTGCATTAAGTTACGTCTTCTACAAATTTTAAAAATAACAACAGTCTAAAAGATCGTTCTTTTGCAAATACTGAGATTCTAAACAGGCTACATTTGCTTAATTTTTATAAAAAAATTGTTGGATTATGTTTTAAACAATTGAACAAATTTTGAGCTTGATTAAAAATTTCAGCCTGAGATTTCACGAGATACTTTTGAAAACAAATAGTTAAATGTATTAATATTATGCGAACTGTGCCTTATAATGAAAAATACACGTGCACTTTCTTTAATATTCCTGTCATATATACCATGACCATTTTCAAACAATTAGTCACCATAAACTGGCTAATTGAATTTCTAAAATTTTGAAAAAATTGAAAGCCCAAAATAATCAGCGGCATTTACCTTGCAGTCAATATTGCCTACAAGTCGCCACTTTATATTCTTTTTAACAATTTAATCTCTTGAATAAATTTTGGAAAAAATTTCGAAAGGAATTATCCTGAAAATATCCTTCTTTTGCGTTATTTCTATTTATATGTTATTGAGTCGCATTCATTGAAATTGAATTCTTTTACACTTACCATTTCTGCTCTTTTCATTCTCTACAAGAAAATGTACATTGTGTGAAATTGATGAAGAATTTAACTGTATATATTAGTTAATATTTATTGCCAGAATTCACAATTCCTCATTAAGAGAAATATATTAATTTGAAATTTCAGTACAATTTCAAGCAAATAGAATATTAAAAATTGAAATAATTGAAACATTTTTAATAATGGATTACGAGTTATATAGAGCTGTTACTTTCCAGATACCGCATAACAGTTTGAAATGTTCAAATTGCTAGTATATATGTTGAATGTATTAAATGTAAACGATCAACGATACACTAGCATAAATGAATCAGAATTAAATGGCAGTCTCAATAATGAATACTGGATAGATCTGAAAAAGCTGATTTCGTTTTGGAGCAATTAAATAATGAATAAATTAGAGAAGAGCATTTATTTGGTTTACCAGTCTTTGGACAGGCCCAGATAGTAACGGCAAAGCAGAGTAAGATGGAAAGTCTCATTTTGGAAGTACTTGAAATGTAGATTATATTGAGGCCTTTTATAGAATCATCCATCCAATTGCACATGAGTATTGCTGTAGGATATCAGAGTTATGCAAGGTCATTTCTTCTATAGGAACATATTAGAAAGAAAATTTTTTCAACTTGAACTTGTACTTCGCAAGTGGTCATATGATATTGATAGATTGAGTTAACAAATTGTGCGAACCAAAGTAATATATTAATAATAATTTAATTAGTGAGGCTGGAGAGAGGAAATTGAAAGTGAAAATGATCCATTGAAAAGGTAATAAAATTTTAATTTGGATTAAGGGGATGTATTTGAATTTGATACCAATCCAATTAATGAACGTCTCCCTTTTATATATTCAATCCCTACCATGTTTTAGTTAGAGGGTACTTGGGTAAAATGACAACTTCACAACGCCCACTTCCTTTGTTCAAGCAGAATGGTCGCATATCAATAACAAGTTGTAGTATTTTCAATTAAGTGTGCCTTCATAATCAGCATTGTGGTCACCACCGAGGGATGCGCGATAGACTAACCTCCACCTTGTGCACCCTGGACAACGTATCATCATACGCAAAAAGTCTATCACTTGGCATTTGATTTGACTTCGATTTATTATGATTAGCTTGAAACAAGGCTATAAGGGAAATCGCTCTCGATAGGGCGAATCACAAAATCTACAGATCCTTCAGTGGAATGCTGGATGGATGTCACAGCACAAAATGATCCAAGTCCAAAAAATCCTACAAACAATTGATGTAAACTTTTTCACAATTCTGGAAGCAAACCTCTCGGATGAAAAACTGAATTACTACCTATTCCCAGGTTACAATTTGTTCAATCTTCCTAAAGTTGCAAGTGTAATTCTGACTGGAGTTAAAGAAGGCCTCACAAATCATTACGATCTTATCAATAATATGCTCTCGACGCAAGACATATGCGAACAAACATTTTTTCATATCTACTTGGAAACAGTTTCAACGGTATAGAGTTTAACACTGGGCAAAATATTTCATGGATTCACTAGGAATATTCATAGACGTTGAAAGAGGCATCAGGATACTTTCTTTATCTTCAGCCTACTGAACATCAAAATGTTCAACAAAATTGATGGTTTATAAGGAATATAGAATTATTAGGTGCTTTACACGAACAACGGGTCCAAAGCTTTAAATATGTGATTCATGAATACGATTACTGAAATTTGAGAATAGTAACTTACCAAAACGTTCTCTTTCCTCAGCTAAAAGCAAAATTTATTTCTTCAAATTGAAGTCTAAGGAATTGGTGCGCAGAAGTTGTGTAATATCAAGTCCCAGAAATTTATCTCGATCATGTAATTTGACTACCACCTGACAATTTTCTCGTTAATTAACGAGTAGCTACAAAAGAATAAAGTGACAATTCGCATTTAATCGATGATATGTCAATTTTGCCAGTCCCAGAGGATTACGGTAAAGCACATTATGGTTGGTTCACAACTATTTCATACATGAATTCTGCTCCTATGTATGTAATGCAATTTGGAAATAATATATTGAAAGTGTACCCAATACTAAAAAATCTTACAAATGACACGTCAAGGAATATCATGAAGAAAATATTTTTTCCCATAAGGTGATGGAAGAGAGTTCAACTGATTATCAGTAGGATTTGTGTCTACGTGATGAAATTGGCTCAACATGTTATGAATTCAAAATATACGTTTAGTGAAAATGGAGAAATCAATATGAAATTGAAACATACCGATTATCTCTGCAAATTTAAATGAAAAGAAAAAGTTAAATTACGTTTAACTACTGCGTAACTTAGTTTGAATGTTTAAAATCGATATCCACTTACCAGGCTTAATTGGATAATTGGCTAAAAGCCAAATAGACAAATCATTAATGTTGAATCTTGTACCGAACATATACGGGCAAATAGAGATATTGCATTAAATTACATCTACAAATTTTAAAAATGCCTACAGTCCAAAAATCGTTCTTTTGAAAATACTGGGATTCTAAACAGACTGCATTTATTTAAATTTTTATGAAAAAAAATTGTTGGATAATTTTTTAAACAATTGAACAAATTTGGAGCTTAATTTAAATTTCTGCCTGAGATTTCACGAGATACTTTGAAAATAAATAGTTAAATGTATTAAAGTTATGCGAATTGTGCCTTATAATAAAAAATAAACGTGCACTTTCTTTAATATTCCTGTCATATATATCATGACCATTTTCAAACAATTAGTCACCATAAACTGGCTAATTGAATTTCTAAAATTTAGAAAAATTTACACTGCACAAAATAATCAGCGGCATTTACCTTGCAGTCAACATTGCCTACAAGTCTTTACTTTATATCCTTTTAACAGGGGTGTGCGATAGACTTAAATCTACGTGAAGCACCCTGGGCAACGTATATTCATACGGCAAAAAGTCTATTAACTGGCAGTTGATTTCTCACTTCAAACTGCCATCACCTTACTCTATGCCATATTCGAATATTTCCACTCAACTCACCTCACCTTTTTTCTACCTTTGTGTTTGTTTCTTACATCTTTGAAACACTTCTGCCCCCCCCCCTCTCGACTTTTTTCAATTTGATATTCCTTCTCCTCTGTGAAGTCTGAAGTCAACTAAAGGGCTAATGATAACCATCAAGACGCCTGCCATTTGATATTAATAAATAAATAAATGAATATCCTTTTAACAATTTAATCTCTTGAATAAATTTTAGAAAAAATTGCGAAATGAAATTTCGTGAAAATATCAACATTATATCATTCTTCTTATGCGTTATTTCCATTCATATGTTATTGAGTCACTTTCATTGAAATTAAATTCTTTTACACTTACCTTTTCCGCTCTTTTCATTCTCTAAAAGAAAATGTACATTATGTGAAATTGATGAAGAATTTAACTGTATATATTAGTTAATTTTTATTGCTAGAATTCACAATTCCTCATCAAGAGAAATATTTTAATTTGAAATTTCAGTACAATTTCAAGCAAATAGAATATTAAAAAATGAAGTGATTGAGACATATTTTAATAACAAATTACAAGTAATATGGAACTGTTACTTTTCAGATACCGCATAACAGTCTGTAAAGTTCAAATTCCTAGTATATATGGTGAGGGCCTTAAATGTAAACGATCAACGATACACTAGCATAAATGAATCAGAATTAAATGGCAGTCTCAATAATGAATACTGGATAGATCTGAAAAAGCTGATTTCGTTTTGAAGCAATTAAATAATGAATAAATTAGAGAAGAGCATTTATTTGGTTTACCAGTCTTTGGGCAGGCCCAGATAGTAACGGCAAAGCATAGCAAGATGAAAAGTCTCATTTTGGAAGTAATTGAAATGTAGATAATACTGAAGTCTTTTATAGAATTATCAATCCAATTACACCTGAGTATCGTTAGAGGTCATCAAAGATAGGCAAGTTCATTTCTTCTAAAAGAACATGTTAGAAACGAAATTTATTCAACTTGAGCTTGCACTTCTCAAGTGTTCATATGAAATCGATAGATTGAGTTGATAAAATGTGCCAACTAATTTAGTACACTAATAATGGATCAATTCGTGTGGTTGGAGAGAGGGAA
Organism: Rodentolepis nana; assembly: GCA_900617975.1. Lineage (NCBI taxonomy): Eukaryota > Metazoa > Platyhelminthes > Cestoda > Cyclophyllidea > Hymenolepididae > Rodentolepis > Rodentolepis nana. The sequence continues at coordinate 23,930 of UZAE01000117.1, read as the reverse complement.
CTGAAAGTGAAAAAATGATGCAATGAAAAGTAAATCAAATTTTCATTAGAATTAAAGGGAAATATTTTTAATGTAATACCCATCACATTTATGAACGTTTTCTTTGACATATTCATTCTCTACCATGTTTTAGTTAGAGGGCACTTGGGAGAAAATGACGATTCCACAACGCCCTACTTCCTTTTTTCAAGCAGAATTGCCGCATATCAATGGAAAGTAATAAAATTTTCAATTAAATCCGCCTTAATAATCAGCATTGCGCTAATAACTTTGTGGCTATCACAAAATAAGGCCAATTAAACACAATTTAATAGAAAAGATATGTATGATGTATTTCTTTTGTCACTCACGTTTTGGATAAAGAAGCTTTCTTAATGTAGCAAATTGCTTAAATTAAGTTAGTCGATGTTTGGATGAAATATAATCTTTCTGGCCTTCATTTACACTCAATGTAACTGCATTTTTGTGCTGAATTGCAGAGTGCATTACTTTTTTACACCAATCCTACACTGTACGATGTTTTCGCCCTATTGTTCACTTACTATTCATTAATATACCATGAGCAACTCTCAGTGGTATCATTCATCTGATCTTAAATATTTTGTTTATATATTAAACGGTGTTTCCACGAAAGACATAGATTTTAAATTAATATTTATTTTCCCATTTTTAATTTTACCATAATGCACAGTTCAAGTATGATGTCGCTAAAACGTATGCGTTATATAAAATAATCTTTAATCTTTAATGTTTCAGTTATGAAAAGTAATAACGGCAGTTAGGGGAATATTTATAATTCAATACAAGTCCATCTCCAACAGTATATTTATTCATAATTCTTCTCTAGATTTGAAAGTGATATTTCATAAACTCATCCATATTCACATTAACTTAAACAGTCTAACATCAAATAGTTAGAAGTGATAACTAAATACCTACATTCAAATGTAGACGGGAGAGTTCTTCCCATAAGGGCATAAAGGTGGTTCGATCAATAGTAAGCTGAAAGGACTTTCGATAGATTATTTTTAATAATTTTGATTTCTACATTTTAAAGATTCTAAATACTGGGTTACATTCTAAATCTCACTCAAGTTAGCAATGTTTCAATAGTATCTGGCCTTATGCTTCGATACCATGGAAAAGTGAAGGAATTCATTTAGATAAATTGGTTTATTTTAGATCAAATTTCTCCGTTTAATAGAAATTGCCAAATACATGCATTCTTTTTCAAAATGTTGCAATAAGTTAAAATGAAATCAACAAATTTATTATTTTTTTTCAAATCTTAAATTTATAAATTTTAATTCGTCAAATAAATCGTTAATAGATTGGGGTATAATCGAATTCCTTTCATTGAATCGTTCCTGCTATTATTAAATAGAACTCAATATTCTTTCTTATTTAAATTTCCAAAAAATCTTATTTCTAAAGTACATATTTATTATGCTTTTATCCCTGGGCGAGTGGAAACCGTAAATGAACATGAATTTGCATTGGAAGTACCACTAAGTTGAGTTTCATAGTACACATTTCTGATGCTGAGGTCAAAGCCTCATTGTACTTTCCAGTTGCGTGAAACTGAAGAAATAAAAGAAAAATAGTTTTTTAGTTCATTTTTTTTCATTATTCATTATTTCTATTATATATAATATGAATACTTTTTAGCTGCCAATGTTCAGTTCATTGCATTAAACAATGAAACTTCAAGAAAGTTTGTTTTCGTTAAGAGTACAACCTTGATTTGAAGAAAAACGGCGGAAGTCTAATTACATGTGTGATTGAATTATCTTTCACTTTTCAATGCAAAATTAAGAGTTGGATCAAAACAAATTTCGTTAAGAAATTTGTTTAAATATTACATTTTTAATGCGTCTTAAATATAACCTAGTCGAGGAAATTAAAAATTGATTTCATTGTGGTTACTAATGTTAAATAGAAGAGAGCTAAAATCCTTTTTCCGCATTCTTTCTGTTTCTGGTTAAATAATGTCGAGATCGAATTGCTTATATTAAATTGCTCATTTTCTTGCCCCAAAAGTTAGAAATCAGTGTTAAGCTTCTTAAATTTCCCTGATGCATAAGTAAGCGAAACTTTTTACATCTAATGTTTGTAAATAGTCTCACCTACAGGTTATATGCGATAGGATCTCATATATCAGTATTGAAACAGGACTCTGCTAGTAAAGATGTGTCTACCAAAATCAATATTAGGAATTGACCAGTTTTGATCACATATTCAGTTGGCTATTTCACTATTTTGAAAATGTCGCGATATTTTACTTTTGCGCCAATGGCATTAATGTTTCAGTTTATAATACTGATAAAGATATTAAAAAAATATGTTTTTCCAAAAGTACTTCTTAGACATTGATTAAATTGACACCAAGACCACTAAGCTAACGACTTAGTTTGATCTTTCAAGCAGCCAATTTCCACCCCATTTAAGATACAATGTCCATGTCGGTTCTCTCACTTTGGCATAATATCCAACCAATTATGACACTTGTTAAAGCAATTAAGCTATCGCATAGCTTAAGAGCATGTACCAGCTTCTGAACGCCATTTCTATCAATGCAAATTGGTCGAAATTTAATTAAGGTTGAATTTGATAGATTGTTTCACATGAGCATCAACGATAGCTAGTTGCATGGTGATAACTAAAACAAATTAAGAGAATGTTAAAGATAAGGAAACAGAGTGAATAATTTTAGATAGTAGAATTTGTAGGTGAAAAGTGAAAGCGTTTGCAAGAAAAGAAAGTAAAATGGATTTTAAGTCGTGTGATAACAATCGTGAATAAATGATTTTTTTCTTTTCACTTCCCCTTTCTCAATTATTTTAGAATGCATAGTAATTGAATGGAAAAAATGGCTCACGTTCTACAGTTCCGAGACTCCTCTTTTCATGCGGAGCTGCCTAATGACCATCCACGAGCTAGCAATTTTTTAGTCTAATTTCTAATGAAATGGAAATTCGATTGGTTGAGGTATAGTTTAGTGGACTCTGTGCGGTTCAAATTGGCGAAAATCCCAATTCAAAGCAGTGTCTGCACTTACATTGTTCGTACGCTAGGCGCTCAAACTAAACATTTTTAGCACGTTGTTTGAGCATTAATTACTCTCATCATTCCATGCACTAATAAGTCATTTCAATTAACTTTTCATGAATATGTTATTTAAATAAGTAATCGATAACGACGTGCACTGTTTGCAATTGAACGAAAATACAGTTGTCTGCATTATAATTGACGGCAATTTGCGCCATTGACGTGGAGCCCATAAATTAAATTTCCTTCTTTGAATATGTGGGCTTAAACGCATTTAAAGCACATGTGCCATTTACACACGCAAAAATCATTGCATTCAATGATGAGCACTAAATTTAGATTGGCGATACTATTTCAAGAAAGAGTGTATTCCTAAAAAGGGTTAATTTGATCGATATTTATTCATTAGTACTTTCCATAAATTAGTATGCACAAGCATCACAGGCAGATTTGTGGTATTGAAACACACTTGATCGCATCATGTATAAACTTTGACTGGCTCTGTGACCGAACGTTTTGGTGCAACCGAAGTGGACGTCATTTGGTGAAATTTGATTTGGGCTTATTCAGGTGACGAATATGCCCAAAATTATCAGTTGCATGAATTCATCTAAATGTGAAAATTGCTTAATGTGGAATGTCAATTTTTCTTCATTAAATTTGAGAAAATTTACCTTGTCGAACTTCAGAATTCGAAAATACATAATAAATATAGACTTTACAAATCCTTTCACAAAGTAGTTTAGAATGCATCCATATATAAAAGTTGAATTTTTCAAAAAATGACATGAGTGAAGAGTCCTGTGTGTCAGGGTTTTGAAATATGCATAATTCATTGTTATGAAGTGAAATAAGTCGAATTAATGTCTAGGATTTTTTTATAGATGCCTAAATGTCAAATTAATATGGAATTTGCAAGTCCTAGCACAAGATTATGAATGACTAATAAATTTAGCTTCAATTAATAATTCAAGTCATTAATATGAACACGATTTTCTATCCATAAGGTCATCACAAATATTCAGAATTCTTAATTATAAAGTGCATTTTATCACTATTATTACCCACATTTTTTTTCCAAACAAATGCCACATAAAATAGAACCCCGTCTGAACAAGAATTCACTTTGGAATGACCCCAAGTTTTGTCCACAGTACAGATCTCTCTTGCAGAGAATAAGCATGAGGTCAAAAATGCTTTGCACTTTAAAATTGGATGATCAATAACCTCTACGTTGGGAAAGAAGAAAATTTATTTTCATATTTTGTTTGCTTTCAATTTTCTGTAAAGTAATAATAATGACTCGCAATTAGCACTAATTTATAAATAACAATTCAAAATAATTGAATTAATTTGATTATTTAAAATGTGGACTATAAAATAAATCTAATAGTCCACAAGTACTTTTATTCGAAAAATAAACTTAGAGAAGATCCTAATGCGCTTATTTTAAAATAACGTGCGTCTTAAATTAAAATCTCAGATATATAAACATATATCTGATATTGGCATTCATTCCGATCTCAGATATGGTGGATTAGCCCTAAGGCTAGTAAAAATTTCAAATAATTCTCAACCAGTCATGCAATCTTTTACTGCCATTACAACTCTACTTAAACGCATTTATTTTCTTATTAAAAAGGGTCATTAAAGTGCAATTCTTCCAGCCTTCTTTCCGAAGAGCCCACAAAATTTGAGCAACTGAACAAGTTGCAAAAAATCGACTCTTTCGTCATATGATTTCCCTTTACGAAAAACTATTTATCTGTATTCAGGTAAAAGCAATTTAGATTTGACGAAATTCCTGTGGAAAAACAGAAAATTACTCCAATAAAAGAAAATAAACCTTTTTATGCTGTTTCAAGTAACTAAACCAGCTATTTTAATATACATCTTCAATCCTTAGGGGTCAAGTGTTTTATGACGTAGGAGTTGTTTTCTCTCAAATTTATATTTATTTAAGTCGGAATGTTACAAAAGTATATACCACCAATTACATTGCATGGAATTACTGTTTATTTATTTAGATTCACGATTTGGCATTGTAATCGTTTCTCGACAATTAGATAAAACTAGTTTCAAAATATTGAAATTGTTCTCTACATTCTAAATTTTCTGTCCAAAAAAACCGATATTAGTCTAATTCATGATCTTATTTCACCCCAAATGTGAGTAGGTGGGTGAGTTTTGAATTAAGAAATCAATTTGGTAAAAGAGAGGCTGAACCTCTCAGTGATCAAATTTTACCTATACTGGTATCTGTCCACTTCCGTAACAGCTGCCTTGAAACCACACGCATCGTGTGTCACATATAACTCCATATTTAACTAAAAGTCAATATTTTCAGATTTTAGTATATCTAAGTTTTATTTTTATCCCAATAATAATGCGATGGTGGTTAATGATAGGCTAGTTTAAAGCAAATTGTATTGAAACAGAGGGCGAAATCTTTCATAAAATTTGGTCAAATTATATTATTTAATAAAGACAATAAAGTTATCAACATAGCTATTGGCTATTACAATGCTAAGAAAATGTAAAAACAGTTATTTCTTTTTTGTTACTTGTAGTTATTATTCTTCTTTTGGTGGCAAAGTTGTGGGTCTGAAACGAAATGCATTTTCATATATTAAATGCAACAAATAAATGTTAAAACGAACTGAGTTCAGAAAATTTGTTAGTTGCAAAAATTTAAAAAAATATTGAAAAATCAAATAGATGAGGATTCAGCACAGATCATATTTGTTGCAACAATACATTTCTTCATTAGTCTTTAAAAGAATAGAGCACTGTTTGGTCAATGAGACATCTAATTCGTGAATGTTGATCAAAATGGTGGTGATATTTGTTGTTGAAAGATAACATACGCATTTCATTATGCGCACATGCAATAAAACTGATAGCTAAAATTACAAGTGATAGAATAATTTTAATAATTCTTTAATTTGCAAATGTTGAATAAATATTGTAGAAGTAGATATGGAAAGTAAATAGACAAAACTGAGTAAAATTTCCGTCATTTACAACAGTACATGTATTTATTTATTACTGCATGCTTCGGTGTTTTAGACCTACATTTCATTAATTCCTCGATTGCAACCAAAGTTTCTGACAGGATAACTACTTCATATGATCTCAAAATTCGATTTTCAGATTTAACAGTACGCCCAATCCGCCACAAATCAAACCTCTTCTCAATGAATAAGTAGGCTGTGCCTGTAGTGCATCAACTAGACCAAATAAATAATTGAAAATCCATATATATATATATATATATATATATTGGTTACGTTGTAAAAATGTTATGGCAGTTAATGAAGCATTTCAATTTCTACATGACGCAAACCCACAACAACTTAGTCTTTACTATAACGACATTGAATAGTTTTCGCAGTGGTATTTCTTTCAGTCATTCACAAGAAACCGCTTTCATACATATCAAAACACAAGGTTTTCAAGAAGGAAAACCATATGCTAATATTTAATTAACGATAAAAGTTAATTGGAAGTACTTTTAACAGCTCATTTGCATCAACTTCTAAAAACAAAATAACATCCTTATTTATTTATTTATGTCAAATGGCAGGCGTTTTGATAGTTATCATCAGCCCTTATAGTTGATTCAGTCTTCCTAGAGGAGAAGGTTCTTCAAAATGAAAGAGTTGAGAGGGGAGGGGGAACAGAAGAGCGATTCAAAGATGTTAAAGAGGCAGACACAAAGGTAGAGAAAAGGTGAGGTGAGTACTGTGAAAGTTGTTGAAGATGACATAGAGTGGGGCGATTGTAGTTTGAGTCAGACGTCAACTGTCGGTTAATAGACTTTTAGCCGTATGAGAATACTCTGCCCAGGGTGCAACATGTGGAGGTAAGTCTATTGCATACTCCAAATGGCTTTCTTTGAATATATTCAACTTCTCAAGGTAGCCCCAAGTTTAATTGCCTCTGACCTTGTGCCTGAAAGCTTTTGTCTAACAAAAATTATTGCTATTTAGCAAAGCCGTCTTTTTTAACGCCATGTCAGTTTGTAAATGTTGTCATGATTAGCAAAAATCCTATATTTATTAAATAGATCTAATAAAATGTATCTTGCTAAATTGCATAAGATATATATGGATAGAATACGTCTAACGTAGATTTATTTGGACCAAATTCTCAATTCCCATTCTAAAGTACACCTTAACTCTTATTTCGACCCAACATGTTTCCAAATCAAAATCACACGTAGTAACGCCATGACAAAACAAGAATTTATCTTGTAGTGACCATAAATTTGCGTTTCATAGTTTAGGTCTCTCATGCAGGAAAAAGGACTAAGGTCAGTGATGCTTTGCACTTTTCAATTACGTTATTCCTTTCTTCAAAGTTGAGAAACGGGAACGAAATATGTACTCTTATTATAAATTTGCATTCCATTTCTATGAATTCCCTAATAACAGGGTGTGCTGTAATTTTATTAATTAGTCGACAAATAAACAAGTATCCACTTCCTACCAACACATTAACTTAATGAATACTACATGGCAACCATTTTTATTGGCCCACCTCAACATAAATTCGCTTATAACATACATCGATACTTCTCAGGAACAAAGTAATGAGTCCACACATTTGGGCATGGCGTTTGACACAAAACGGACAAGGCAAGTTCAAATTGTCAAATAGCATTACGAGCCTTCAGTAGACTGAAGGGACTGAAATGCCTTATAGATACTATATGGAGTGGTTCACGCTTAATCCTTTTCACGAATAACAAGATGTGCGTTGAGCAGATTAAGTCTCTGAGATAGTACTAAAACCACTTGAGAAGACGTACAAGTAGGCTTGTGTCTAATTTCTGGAGAGGAAAAATCAACACAAATTGATGCAATTCTCTTGGTTACAGTGAGCACCACAATGCATTCTTTTGACAGTGTGTGAGAAAATTTTGTACGTTCCCAGTGACATATTCTGGTGCGTCTTGGAAAATAGATCAAATCACCAAAAAACGCAATCTTCCCTAAAACAGAAAATAATAAAACTGAAAAACTAAAACAATCTGCTAATAAACCGGGAAAGTCCTCTATGCTACCAAACGCATTAACAGACACCCAAATAACTTTTGCATCTAATTTCTTCGCCATTTCAAGAAATCAGATGGAACATTAGATCAAACGCATGAGACAATTATGTAAATATCTCAGAGATCAATAGTTCCAGTTATTCTCTGACGGATCATATGTTGAAAATCATGCAAACTCTGGTGTTAGTGCTTACTCTGAACTATTCGCATTCTTCGCAACTATGTGACAAAATATATCAGCAATCAATTGTTAAATAAAGCCAAATATATATGTCTCATGCTATTTGGACTACCAGAAAGCAAGTCTTATATATTGAGCGCTACAGACTAGAATAAAGCTGTTGTAGAGTTTATAATGCTCACCGGACACGATTGTATGGCGAAGCACCTTCAGAGTATAGACACATACGCTCAACTAGCTCGGCCTCTTAGTGACCAATATGAGGAAATGGTAAAGATCCACCTGACACGGCGTTCAACTCTACAGACAACGACGGAGATTTAGAGATGCTAGAAAGCCAGAAGAAAACTAATGGGCTACTGTTAACTTCCTTAAAGTCTATATGGATGCTGATGCTGTTACCCAATTATCACTGCAGAAAGCATCACTTAATAATCTTCTCAACCGGCCATTTCGAATTCTTATTAATGAACTCATTTTCTCAGTTAAATAGAGTCCTCTGTGCTAACTCTCCTACTTTCGCATCCTTTTAGAGCTGCTGTTATGGTTAGAAACTGAACTAGTTTGGCAAGCATGGGGTGTGCAATAGACTTACCTCCACGTGGTACACTCTGGACAACGTATCTTCATACGACAAAAAAGTCTATTGACTGGCAGTTGACTTCTCACTTCAAACTACCATCACCTTACTCGATGCCATATTCGAATATTTTACAGTACTTACCTCATTTTTTTTTCTACCTTTGTGTCTGTCTGTCTCTGTTACATCTTTGAAACACTCATCTGTTCCCCCCCCCCCTCCTTTCGGCTTTTTCAATTTGATGTTCCTTCCATCTGTGAGCCCTGAAGTCAACTAAAGGGCCAATGATAACCATCATGACACCTGTCATTTGATATAAATAAGTTTGGCAATCATGTTCATGTAATGTTCATTTCTATTTGTTAATAATTTTAATTTTGTTACATTGATTTCCACTTTGATAATGTTATATATATATATATATATTATGTGTTATTTGTTTGGAAAAAAATATGTGGGTAATAATAGTGAAAGATGAACTTCATAAATAAGAAATTTTGAATATTTGTGACGCGCTAATGAATATGAAACTGCGTCCACATTAATGATTTGAATAATTATTTGGAGTTAAATTTATGAATCCTCCACTACCTTGTGCTAGGACTTGCGAATTTCATATCAATTTTGTATTTTGGTTTCTGCGTAAAGATGATATGCACTTCATAAATAGGAATTATGTATATTTTCGAAACTTTGACACTTTGGACTCTGCACTCATATTCATTATTCGATATATTTAACTTGCGTAAATGCTTGCATCCTGAATTACTTTGTGATAGGAATTGCAAAATCTCTATCCATTATGTATTTTTGATTTCTGAAATGTATCAAGATAAATATTCAGAAATTTAATTAAGAAATATGATAATCGATATAAATAACTGTTCAAATTTAGATAAATTCAAGGAACTGATAATTATGGGTATATTCGTTATCTGAACAAGCCCAATTCACTTTTCACCAAATGAGGTCTGCTTCAGTTGCACCAAAGTATTCGGTCACAGAGTCAGTCACAGTTTATCCATGTTGTGCTCAAGTGTGTTCCAATACCATAAATCTGTCGATGATGCTTGCGCATTCTAGATAATGCGAAGGGTTCCTTAATAAATATCGATCAAATTAACGTTCTTAAGGAATTCACTCTTTCTTGAAATAACATCGTCAATTGAAATTTAGTGTTCATTTTGGAATACAAAGTATTTTACGAGTGTAATTGGTACGCTTGCTTCAAATCAGTTCCAACCCCTATATTCAACGAATTAACTAACACAGCTTCTTGATTTAAATACAAGATCATCGTCAGCCTCTTATCTTTATGAGAATCACGTCAATGCCCAAAAATTTAAATAATGACTTTTCTTTAGCTAGAAGATTTTCACAATGTCATTGGCACAAATTGCCTTCAAGTATAATGCAGACAACTGTATTTGCGTCCCATTGCAAACAGTGCACGATATCATCAAAAACTTATTTTTATTAACCTCGTTATGAAATAAAATGGTATTGACATGCTAGTGAAAGAACTGATGAGAGTTATTATTGCTCACACGACTTGCTGAAAAATGTTCCGTTTGAGCGCCTATTGTACAAAAATTGTAAGTGCAGACATTGAATTGGATTGGGATCTTCGCCGATTTGAACGCACAGGTTCCACTCAACGATGCCTCAAACAATCGAATTTCCAATTTATTACATAAGCAATTACGGTTATCAAACGTTTCTCTGAAATTAACTTAGAATAATATTGGGTTGACTTATTCTGTATAGAATGTATTTCTGAGGAATACTCTTTCTCCCTCATTCAAACCAAAACATCCTCACTTTGTGAAGACATTGGACAGAATTTCATTATTAATCGTATTCGGTTATCAAAGATTTCCATGAAATTATATTATTGCAATATTAAGTTGACTTGATCAGTATAAAATATATTTCTAATAGATATCATTTCTCTGCCATAGATTCCTCAATATCCTTAGTTTGAGAAGGCATTAGTCTAAAAAAATTTCTAGTCTGAGAGGGAGCGATGGTTATTGAGGCACATTTAATAGAGAAACTACGATTATTCTTCGATATAAAATCAATTTAGGTTCCTTTTCTTCGCAACGCTTCCACTTTTCCCCTACGATTTCCACTATCTAAAATTATTCACTGTGTTTTCTCATCTTTTACACTCTTTTAATTTTTTTTCTCTTTGCTACCAAATAATGAAGAATATAGTAGAAATACAACTTTCTTCAGCCCAAATGATTAACAAGGTCAACAGATTAGATAAATCTACTTGAAAAAATCCTAATTAAGCCAGAAAAACTGTTGAAGCATTGAGGTGAATCAAATTTCTCCCCTAAAATTCCCTTTCCATTTTAACCAAGCATTTACAGAATCAATGGCTTGGATATAATTAAACTTTTACTCTGATGGGATTGGTTGGATACCTCTATATAATGCCATCAAAATTTCACGATTTAAGTTAATTTCAAAATGAGACTCTTCATCTTGTTGACCTTTGTCGTATGCCTCTGGGCTGTCAATACTGCTCGCAACTCTCGAAAACGTAAGTAATGATTTTTAACATTTCATTACTAATTGCATTCCTAAATCTGTTCAAAATACACTTAGCGTACAAATTGTCATTTAAATCATGCGGAGATCTAATAGGTGCATAAGAGGAAGGAAGAGGGGTAGAATTAAATGAAGGTTGAGACATGAGAAATTATTGGCTGTTAGGTAATTGAGAAAGGGAAATTGGAGTGAAGAATTTGGCTGATTTCATGGCACAGCCAGGATTTGCAAGTCCTTTCTGTTAACCTCTATTTCATCAATATATTACAACTATTTTGCAAGCCAAAAGGCAATCAGCGTGTCTCTACAATAGTTATTTGTGCGTTAAATGCTCAATCATTAAAACATTTACAATATATGTTATTTTAAATTTTCATGGTAGAATCTGATAACATCCTTTTCTATTAAAATATTAAACATTAAATGTCATCCTGAACGTGTGTCGGCTGGAGTGCAAAATTATAACCTAAATAGCCAGGAAATCTCAAATGATTCGTTTATGAAGGGTGAGTTTATTTTAATTAAACGGTAGGATTTAGCAACTAGAATTGTGCTGTTTATCAATGTAATACATCATTCTTGCATAATTCTATCATTTCTGTTCGGAATGCATCTTGTAAAATCGAGTATATATTACATAAGATATCTCCATGTGAGGCTTTTGACATTTAATTATTATTATGCTATTATTTACTAAATACGTTCGGTGGCCTATAATTTAAAAAAATGGTATTTTGCTTTTAGCTATAAGCAGAGTTGGTGAGTTACAGTTCTCAAATTTCATTCTTTTAAATACTTCTTCTGATTCCTCAATTACTTATCGTACATTCTATTTCACTTGAATATATGGGACCCGTAAGTGTTGTACCTGTGGGTACAAAGTGTTCATTGAAGGCATGAGAAGATTTAAGATGATTTCACCCATGTAATGAAAAACAGGGGTGAATTTAAATGACGTGCGGTTTAGATACCATCATCGTAGATACTTTATCCTAACTAACACATCTGGAAATTGTTTAATTAACTGATTACAATTAAATGATGATTTCCAAAGCAGCATGTTTTATCTCTCTTCCAAGATTTGTAAAATCCATCATGTTTGCTTCTATTTCTCTCATTTTTTAATTGTTATGAAAGAATTTTGAAGCCATTTTTTGCATAAAACTTTTAAACATACTCTTCCATAAGGACTGGAGTACAAAATCATAATTTTAATCACCAGAAAAATCTCTAACGGTTAGTAATTGGAGAATGAGTCATATTTAGTCAAAGATAGATTTCAGAGACTAAGATTACGTTACTCATCAATGTAAAATATCATTCTTGTAAAATCCTATCAATGCTGTTTTAAAACGGACTTGTAAACTCACATACAGAAAGCATGATATTGCTTGATGTGTGACGATTAACAGTTAATTATTCCTGTGAATACTCGCATTTGACAGGTATTGATGTAAATGAATTAATGAAATTGATTCCTGCTTTTAGTTCGAAGTAACTCTGATGAGTTACGATTCTCAAATTTTGTTTAATCTTCTTCGGATTCCTGAATTTCATATCGTGAGCAATGTTTGAAAGGAACAAATGGGTCCTGAAATGTTGTATTCCGTGGATCCAGAGTGTTCATTGAAGAAATGAAGAGATTCGAGATTATTTAACCTATGTAGTGAATAGAGGGCGAAAACTGAAAAAACATGCGCTGTGCTATCGCTTTTATCGGAGTTACATTACCTTAACCCCCCCCCCCCCACCAGTCGAAATCGTCGAAACTACTGATCACATTTAAATAGTATGATCCAATATAGCATATTTCAATTGAATAATTTGCAATAGAAAAGTAAAGTATGTCCTTTTAATTTGCAATTACAATTTTATTTGCTTAGTGTATAATTATCTACACAGTTGTTTGACTTGTACACTTGATATTGGCCGTTATGCCTCATGAATCAAATTTTATATTCCTACGGAATTGTTATTAGTAAAAACTGTACAATGCGGTAAATTAACAATATACCGTTTGGATTTTAGGCGATTACGATTACAACGACGGTAAGTTATGGATATTAAATTTGTTAAAAATTTCGGCTTTCAAGGAGTGGTTTAATTAACCGTCAATCAGCATTATTTCTTGCGACATTGAATATTCCTTTATTTATAAATTTTAAATATAAATCTACTAGCATATATAGGAACGTTAGAAAACATTGATGAAATCTACACTTGAAATGCCTATAATTCAATAAAACCTTAGTTGTAAATTTGCATGAATCATGCAAATATTTAGTTTTAGATAAAATATGAAGCATTTCTCTCCATCAATTAGAATTTTTTAATCAATAATTAAATTTACCCTAATCAGCTAATAATGTACTAGCATTTGAATAACAGTTTTAATTTAAATTGAAAACACTTATCAATTACTGTTATCACCATTATTTTCTCCTAGTTCGACGCGAATGAAATAACTATTTTTTTTGCAGACCTTATCAAATACTTTATGGGTAGGTGAACGTGGAATGGGCGTGTGGTGCTAACTAAAATGCTCATTAAACCAAAGTGATCAGTCTAAATGTCTCTTAATGTACTTTTTTGGTGTGGCATTTATATGATTATTTTGTGAATCGGCATTTTTGACACTCATACCTGTAATAGCAAGGGTGAAACCCAAATTACCGATTCGAACTAATGCTAACTTCAAAAAATGTGTTTAGATTGGATTGCTGAAATGTCCGAAAATTATTCGATGACAGGTAACTAATATATATATCATTCATTTTAGCGGCTGGAAAGGTTGCCGATGTTAGACGTAAGTTTGTCATTAAATTGTATATTTAATGCCTGTAGAATTTCAATTTTCTATAATTTAATATATTTAGGTTAGAGATATTAAGAATTTTTTTTATGAGTCGTTGAAATACCTTGTCCTGAAAGGGCTGTTTCTGTGGCTACAAAGTGTTCATTGAAAGCATGCGGAGATTTAAGATGATTTGACTCATGTAATGAAAAACAGGGGTAAATTTAAATGAAAATTGGTTTTTTCGTCTTCAACGAAGACATATGACCTAAAATTCCAATTTTTGAAGTTTTAAAATTAACTGATTACATTTAAATGATCTGATTCCATATAGCCTTTTTCAATTTATTGATTTGAAATATTCAGGAGACAGTGTAAATAGTGTATTCAGTGCACAGAGTTTACTCAAAGTTGCCCCAACCAATCGAATTTTCATTTCATTACATAATCGATTACGGTTATCAAATTTTCCCCTAAAATTACACTTGAATAATATCGGATTGACTTGACCAGTATGAAATTTACATCTAGGGGATATTATTTCTACCTCATTCAGACCACAATTTCATCACTTTGTGAAGACATAATAGTGAAAACTTATTAGCCCGTCGATGGCCATTGAAAAACATTTGATAGACAGGCGGCAGCTCTGCATGAATCAAGGAGATTCTGAGTTGTAGAACTTGAGAAGTGGAAATTCCTTCTGAGTCTTTATTTTCCTTCCAACTACTTTGCATCCCTAAATGATAGAGAATGAGGTAGTGAATGTAATATATCATTAATTGGAGAGGAACCTAGTTGACAATTGCTTCCATTCGACTCAGAATCAATTTGCGTTTCTTATCTTGTCAAATATTTCAATTGACACCTACAAACACTATTATCTAAAATTATTCACTCTGTTGCAACATTTTTATAAATTCAGATTTTTTTCCATATCGCCATGCACGTCCATGTGCATCGGTGTCTGAGACTCTCATACCTATAATCACGAGGCTGAAACCCAAATTACCAATTCAAACTAATGCCAATTTCCCAAATGTGTTTTGATTGGATTGCTTTAGTGTCCGAAAGTTATCCGTTGACATGGAAATGATATATCTACTTTCTTTTAGCGCAGCCCAAGATTGTCCCGAGATTACGTACGTTTTTCAATCAAAATTATTGCTAGTACCTGCAAAATTTAAAATTACTCAAATTTAAAATATTTTGATTAAAGATATTTATTTTTATTATAAGTCGTTAAAATGCGTTTTCCTGAAATGACTGATTCTCTGGATATGATATGTTCACTGAAGACATGCGGAGATTTAAGATTATTTGACTCATATATTGAAAAACATGGATGAATTTTAATGACGTGCTGTTTAGTCATCTTCAATGAAGACACATAACCTAAACTTATTAATGTTGAATCGGTCTAATCATCTGATTGCATTTAAATAATATGATCCAATATATCATGTTTAAATTGAATGATTTGAAATATTCAGGAGACAGTGTAGACAATGTATTGAACTGTTGCCTTTGCCGAGATTCGATTCACAGAGTCCAGTCAACGATGCTTCAACCATTCGAATGTCCTTTTCATTTAAAATTGCACACAGATATCAAACGATTCCCAAAAATTGCATTGGAATAATATTGGATTGACATGTTTTGGGCGAAATGTGTTTCTGGGGGATATTATGTCTCCCTCATTGTGATTACAATGCCCTCACTTTTTTGTAGGCATTAGAGTGCAAAAATTGCTAGCTCGTATAATGACCATTAAGCAGCTCTGCGTGAACAGAGGAGATCCACAGTTGTCGAACGTGAGCAGATGATATTACTTTATTTATTTATTTCCATTCAATTACTATGAATTCTCAAATGATAGAGACTGAGGAAGTGAAAAGTCATATATCATTAATTGGAGAAGAACCTAGATGGCAACTATTTTCACTCGACTTGAAACCAATTTGCATTTCTTTTCACCTACAAATTCTACTATCTAAAAGTATTCACTCAGTTTCCTCATCATACTTATTCTCCTAATTTTTTCTCATATCGTTATGCATGCCCAATGTGCACCGGTGTTTGAGACTCTCATATATGTAATCGCGAGGCGGAAACCCAAATTGGAGATTCGAACTAATGCCAACTTCACGAATGCGTTTTGATTTGAATGCTAGAGTGCCCGAAAATTATCCCATGACAGGCAAATAATATATATTTTTTTCATTTTAGCGAAATCTAATGTTGTCGTTGTTAGACGTAAGTTTTTTCAACAAAACGTATATTTATTGTCTGTAAAATTTACCTTTACTTTGAGTAAAAATATTTGGGTTAAAGATATTACGCTTTTCTTTTTATTATGATTCCTTGAAGAGCGTTTTCCTGAAAGGGTTGTTTCTGTGGATGCAACGTGTTCATTGAGGTCATGCGGAGATTAAAGATGGATTTATCCGTGCCATGAAAATCAGAGTAGAATTAAAATGACGTGCTATTATGTCTCCTTCATCTAAACTATATAATGGCCTAGATATCATTGAACTTTTCTCCTGAGAGGAATGGTTGGATGCATCTATATAATGTCATCAAAATTTCAAGAATAAGTTAACTTTAAAATGCAAAATTCTCATCATTTTGACCTTTGTCGTGACCCTCTGGGCTAGCAATAGCGCTAGCTACTCTCAAAAACCTAAGCAATGAGTTTTAGCTTTTCACCTCAAATTTCCTTCTCAAATATGTTTTTTACCAAGAAATTCATTCCAAATACACTTACTGTACAAATTATTATTAAAATTATGCGGAGTTTCAATAGGTGTATACGAGAAAGGAAGAGGAGTAGAATTGAATGAAAGTTGTGACATGAGAAATAATTGTCTGTTAGGTAATTAGGCAGAGGCAATTGAAGTGAAGAGTTTGGCTGATTTCACAGCACAGCCAGAATTTGCAAGTCATATATTAGAGCTAATTTTCAATAAAGAACCTGCCCTAGGTGTCTATCAGGTGGTCTTTTTTACGTGTTAAACACAAATTATAAGTAAATTATACGATCTTTGCCAATTTTACGTGCCATGAAAGAATTTTAAGCACTTTTTGTACAAAATTGTTTACATTAAATGCCTTCCCAAACGAGTGACGGCAGGGTGCAAAATTACAATCTAAATGTCTAGAAAAAATTCTGATGATTCGCATATGAAGAATGAGTTTTACTTTAGTCATGCAGTAGTTGCTAGAAACAAAATTGCGCTATTTATCAATGTAAAGTAGCAAACTTGTTAACAGTTATGAATGTTGTTTCGAATGCATTTTGCAATATTGAGTATAAATTGCATAATTTACCTTTATATGTGGAGCATTTGACATTTAATTATTAGTGTGCTAAAATTTTTTTGACAAGTATGGTGATCTATAATTCAATGAAATTGGATTTTGCTTTTAGATCCAGATGGAGTCCGTGAGTTACAGTTCTCGCATTTCTTTCTTTAAAATACTACATCTGATTCCTCAATTACATAGCGCAAACGCTATTTGACTTAAATATATTAAAACGGAAAGTATCATTTCTGTGATTACAACGCGTTCATTAAGACATGCTGAGATTTAAGATGATTTTACTCGTGTAATGAAAAACAGTGGTGAATTTAAGTGACGCTTTGTTTAGTCACCTTCATCGAAGAGCTTTACCTAAACTAACACATGTTGAAAATTTTAAATGTACTGGTTACATTTAAATGGTATTTCTTAAAACAGCATGTTTTAGTGCCCTTCCAAGATTCGTAAAATCCATCATGTTTACCTCTATTTGGTTAATATACTAGCTCTAATTGGCGTCGAATAACTAAATAGGTATGGCTTTAAATTTTTTAGAGTATTGAACACATATTTAATACCGGTTATATGAACTATCACTTTCAATTGTCATGAATGTATTTCGAAACCCTTTCTTGCATAAAACTTTTAAACATACACTGGCATAAGAACTGGAGTGCAAAATCATAACCTTAATGACCAGGAACATCTCTAACGGTTCGTAATTGACGAATGAGCCATATCTTAGTCAAACGGTAAATTTTAAAGATTAAGATTGCGTGTCTCATCAATGTTAAACATCATTCTTGTATGAACCTATCTGTGCTGTTCGGATCGCGTATAAATTGCATAATATAGCTCCACGTGGGGCATTTGACATTTAATTTGCAATGTGCTTTTATTCACTTGACACGTCTGGAGGCTATAGTTCAATAAAATTGAATTTTGTTTTTAGCTTCACGAAGAGCTGGTGAGTTACATTTCTCAAATTTCATTCTTTAAAATACTACTTCTGATTCCTCAATTGCATATCTCAAACCCTATTTGACTTGAATGTAGTAAAACGGAAGGCATCGTTTTCTTGTGATTACAACGTGCTCATTGAAGATATGAGGAGGTGCTAGATGATTTAGCATATGAATTAGCACACAGGTAGATTTTAATGTTGCGCTATTTTGTCGCCTTCATCGAAGATCCATTACATAAACATCCTAATGCTGAAATTGTTTTATTAACTGTTTACATTTAAGTGATATGTTCTAATTTAGCCTTTTTCAATTGATTAATTTACAATATTCAAGAGACAGAGTAGGTATTGCATTGATTTGCGATCTTCGCCTATTTGAACCGTAGAGAATTCCCTCAACGATACCTCAACCAATCCAATTTCCATTTCATTACAACATTGCACACGGGTATCAAATGTTTTCCCAAAATTACACTAGATTATATTGGGTTCACTTCTTCAGTATGAAATGTATTTCTGGGGGGGGGGACATTATTCATATCTCATTCTAACCATAACATAATCACTTTGTGTACACATAAGAGTGAAAAATTACTGTCTCGTGGATGGTCATTGAGGCGCATTTAATAGACAAGTGGCAGTTGTGCGTGAATAAAGGAAATCCGGATTTGTAGAACTTGAGACGAGAAAATTCCTTCTTAGCCTTTATTTTCCATCCAATTGCTATGTATTTTTAAATGATATCGAATGAATACGTGAAAGAAATGTATCATAAATTGGAGAAGAAGCTAGTTGGCAATTGCTTCCATTCGACTCAGAATCAATTTGCGTTTCTTATCTTGTCAAATATTTCAATTAACTCCTACAAACACTATTATCTAAAATTATTCACCCTGTTGCAACGTTTTTATATACTCTGATTTTTTTTCCCATATCGCCATGGAACGTCCATGTGCATCGGTGTTTGAGACTCCCATACCTATAATTACCAAATTACCAATTTGAACTAATGCCAATTTCCCAAATGTGTTTTGATTTGAGCGCTTTCGTGCTCGAAATTTATTCGCTGACATGGGAATGATCTATCTGCTTTCTTTTAGCAAAGCCCAAGGTTCCGGCAAATAAAGGTGTGTTTTTCAATCAAGCGTATATTTAATGCCTTTAAAATTTCAATTTGCTCTCATTTAACATATTTTGTTTAAAGATATTATAAATTTCTTCTATTGTGATTCATTGAAATACGTTTTCCCGAAATCGGTGTTTTTGTGGATGCAAAGTGTTCATCGAAGGCATGCGAAGATTATAGACGGTTCTACCTGTGTAATAAATAACTGGGGTTACTTTAATTGACGTGCGGTTTTTCCGCTTCCATCGAAGACACGCTATATAGACTTCTACTATTGAAATAGCCTAATGAACCAATGTATTTCGAATTGTATAACCCAATTTAACATATTTTGGTCAATATATTAGCTCTTATATTCGTCAAATAATTAAATCAATGTGACGTTTAAATATATTTTAGAGCGTTGAACACTTATTCTATGCGTTTAGGCCTTCAGGACAATTTGAAAATCATCTCTATGTACTATGAATAGTGAATATCGAGATTTATTGATTGAAAGAAAAATGTTTACTTTGATATTGTTGTCATCATTACTAACTGTTACTCCCTACTATTTCTTATATTTGTAAGTTCGAAATCAACAACAACTGGATTTTATGGCAAATTAGGAATTAATGAATGAAAGTCACAATCGGAATGTCTATTTTTTCAATAGCAAATTTGACTTGCTACATTCAAGTGTTTAATACATTATTGATTATATTTTTATTAAAATTTAAACAAATGCAAACTTGTTTGGAATTTTGCAGTTGAAATAGAATGCTCCTCATGACTGCTGTAATTGTTTAAAAACAATTTGCCCTATTTGATCGTATATGTGTGTTCTGAGATTCGTCATTAATGAATTTTTAATTTTGTTTTTAGTCAATGTCGTGAATAAGCCTGGTAAGCAAAAAATGGATTTGGAAACATTTCAAGCCTTTTCTGTTCATTTAAAATTTGCGATCTTATATGTATGCTTTCAATTTTATATTTATATCTTCATTTTAAGTAAAAGTAAACGTTGAGTTTCATCACATAATCAAAAATCATGCTGTCAAACTCGCTGAACCGTATTCAATCAACTTATGCTGCATAATTGTCTCTTAATAATCTTTTGTATGTGATTTCGAGTATTTGGCACCTTTCAATTTATTATTCCCGAATCGCATTATGAACCCAGGAGCAGAGGTTATATTGAAGGTTATGAATGAACAAGCTGTGAAGTAACCTTAACGTCAAATCCAATATAATGGTTACATCACAAACATATTATGATTGTATTTCTAAAGTACCAGCTGATGGTACTAGAATATATATATAACGGCCAGTGCTTCCTATTTCAGGCAACAAGAAAGACAATTCAAAGGAAGCACGTGAGTTTTGCTAAAATAAGAATTTGTAGGGCTTTATGAAACCTCAAAGAGCTAGGTTGTTTGTGTTTGTTAAATAGGATATTGCGTTCCCATAATATGTCTCTATTCGTCACGCTTAATGGTTGCATCGCTCGGTTGTTATACTAACATTATACGTGCTTCAACTTTAAACATTGTTGATTTAGTGAGCGGTTTACTTAATATATATCGACTTTACCGGATTTTTATTGGCACTACAATTCCCCTAGGCACTGTCCCAGAAGCGGTTTTTGATTTAAATGAATTGCCGCGTTAATATGTCTTGGTATATTTGCATGAATAATCGAATTTGAGCCATATGAAATGCGTTTTCCGCTTACAGGTGACATAAGAGATATCTTTTCGCAATTGCACTATTTAAATCAAGACAAGAGATTAAACCGAGATTTGAATGGAAATCTAATGATGAATTAGTGTATTTTTGAGTAGACCACATTGATTTTCATATTTAAATGAATTCTATTTTCCTTTATTCGCTCTCTAGGTGCTCGCAACATTAAAAACCTTGGTAAGTTAAAAAATTTAAATTAACATTATGTAACATAAGGATATGAAAATTCGGTAGGGACATAGAAGGTCCATCGACGAGAAACGCGAATAGGATCTATTATTTCTGTATCCTTATTTTCTCGTCAGTTTGAGAATGAGGAAGTGCAAGGTTAGGGATAGTTAATTAGAGATTGGTAGAGCTGACAACTGTCCATATTTATTTTAATGCCAATTTATGTTTCTTTGCATCTAAACTTTCTATATTACGCCATATATTTCTACGCATATTCTTTTAAGTTGGTTATTATATTTGATTTCCAAACTTAAGCAATACAAAGACTTACAAGTCTTTGCTCACCTTAAACCTCTTTGGACGAAATTAAAATGGGCCTCAGTAAAATCAGCATTCCTTTTGCTTTCAAAATGTGTCTTTTCCACCGATTTATCGCGTATTGTTGCAATATTCTTTATTATCTGATATCTATTTTATCATAGCTTCGTAGTTGCCTATTAAAAGCACTTTGTTGCCAATCATTTAAAATAATAATGTATTGCTTATATACAGTTGTTACGGAGCTATCCAATGAAAATGCGTGTCTATTAGTGAAATAAGCAGTATAATTGACCTCTTTTTTGCCAGGTCTATCATAGGCCTAGCAACATGCCTATTTTAAATCTCGTCACTCATTTTATATGAAGCGTGAAATTGTGATTTTCTTTTTAGTTGATGCCTTGGAAAAGGAAAGTGAGTAAAATAATTGCAAATATTTTTGAAATCGGTTTAATAAAAAATAGATTGAGGGTGACAGATTGAAACACAGGAAGATATGCATCTATATGTATCATTGTATACATTAAACTTCTTTTCATTTTAGGATATTAAACTTTTCAACGGCGAAAATGCAATAACGCCAATTAATAAAATTCTAATTTCTTTCTAATAATTTCTTGACATCGTAATAAAAACTTTTTGTTTCCACTATAATTTGAGTGTCTTCTTGACTAGAATTAATGCCATGATTTGACCTTGAGAAAACTTTTTTAAGATAAATTGCGTCTTTCATCAAAATAACACATGCTACAACTTATTGTGCAATAAAATTGGAAATTGTCAAAGAAATCACGTTTTGAATTTGAATATGAAGTTATATTGGAGAGATATTTTGATTCCATGACGTGGTAGATTTCATGGATATATCTGGATAGTGGATCAGCAATCTATGCAAAACAGATGTAAAGTCAGCATATCTTCTCGTAAGTTTAGACCAGTCAATGAATCGTGATCAACAAGTATGATTTTGAACAATGGGGGTAATTTCATTCTGGAGTTTTATTAAAAAATTCAAATCGTATACCGACCTACACTTTATGGCCAGGAATAAAACACCAACTCACTATTACCTTATCAGCTCAATTAGGTATCAATTCCAAGTTATTAGTCTTGTGTTTACCTTAAATCGAGTTCAATATCTATTTTATTTTTCACATTCAACGCAGTGAAACGATTGGCGAATTTAATTCATTAGCCTAACTTGATTAATCATGAAGACAAGTGCTATAAAAGCATTCTACAGAAATATATTCGCCTACTTTGTTCCTTTACGCATCCCAACTTATTACAGATATTTTGTTTCTTGAAAAATGATGAAGAAGAAAAATTGTTGATGCATTATGCCGTGCTTATTAGACAACTGAAATTGGGAAGTAAGTGACGGACTTCGATATTTTAGATCTATGGGAATAATTGCAATTTTAGCTAGATAGATCAAATTTAATGTAAAATGCCACTGGCCTTCCTACAAATTTTTCATGTCAATTGTGCCTCCTAAACCAAAAGTTACTTGCTTTGTACATTCGAATGAAGCTTAGTATGCTATGACAATTTCTAATTCAATTCAAAGCAATAGCAGCTCTACTTGGCAAATCGTTCTGTCATGTATTTGTTGTGGATTCGTTAAATTGGCAAAAAAATCATAAATGCCTATTAAACATGTATGGAGTAATTGAATATTAAGAGTGAAATGATCGCCATCAATTTGTTTTCCAAAATCAAAGCATGAAGAGAACGTATGTAAAAAGGAGACAAATAATAGGTCACTGTTTTACAGGAGTGCTACCAGGCCTTACAAACTTATTTATTAATTTCAAATGGCAGGCGTTTTGGTGGTTATCATTAGCTCTGGAGCTGACTTCGGGGCTTCCCAGAGAGGAGAAGGAACAGCAAAGTGACAAAGAATCGAGAGGGGAACAGAAGAGTGATTCACGGACAGAAGCAGACAGACAGACACAAAGGCATAAAAAAAGATAAGATGAGTACTGTGAAAGGGGAGGAAAACAACATACAGTGGGATCATGATAGTTTGAGGTCAAAAGTCAACTGCCGGTTAATAGACTTTTTTTGCCGTATGAGTATACGTTGCCCAGGGTGCA
>UZAE01000116.1:0-36417 GCA_900617975.1 Rodentolepis nana | reverse complement strand
GAAACAGTGGACAGTGGCACTCTCCGACATACCCGACTGGCCAAGAATCGAAGCCGTTGCTGAGTTTAGACTACGTACCGGACACGATTGCTTGGCAAAACACCTTCACAGATTGGGAGTATACACTCAACCCACATGCCCTCTATGTAACCTACATGAGGAAATGAAGAAGACCCACCTGATTCGGTGTCCAGCTCTAAAGACAAGGACGGAAAGCCAAAGATACTGGGAAGAAAGAAGACTGCTAATTAACTGCTATAAATGTACCCCCCCCCCCTCTTGGGGGAAGCTGAAGTCAAAGATTAAGGGCTAATGATAAATATCATAAAGCCTGCCATTTGAAATAAATAAATCTAATCTAGAGGTGTTTTAGCTGTTATAAGCGAATTCGACACAGGTGAAACCTTAGTATCAAATTTTGCACATAAAACTTCTCAGATTCCCCTACTAAAATGTGTGCACGTTAATTCATTACCAATGACTCATTGTAAAAACTTCTTGAAAAAGTTGTGATTCGTCTTCTTGATTCATTTGAATAGTGAAATCGTGGGATACTTGGAATTTTATTATTCACAAGAGCAAAACAATACTAAAAAATCAGAAAATTATAACTTGCACATCTTATTGACTTTAGTACTCAGACACAATGACTAATTCATCGTCCTTGATCTCCCCAGGTTCTTTTTTAAATTATTTTAATGTCATTTGTGTTAAAACGCTTTTCACAATTAAAACATTTGGCTTCTATAATATAATTCTCTCTCCTCAGTCATGAATTGAAGGTTAATTCTGGTATTTAATATCGTACCTGGGGATTTATTTCATTGACGAGCACTAAAAGCCTGCCATTCTTAATCATGGGGAGTGTGAAATACTGAGATCCAGCATAAAATCCAATGGTGAAGCAGATGTCTACGCACGGAATGTCCGAAGAGGAGGTTGAACAGGAAGCTCGTAGTTGCCATTAACTGCATCAGATTACATTGTTAAGGGTCATAATCATTCTTTTTGAAGATATGAGGACATTAAGTTGCCTCATTTAAGGGTTTATATGCCTCTTCTTCCATATTTACATTATTTTACACATCACATGCACTTTATGCTCAATAAATGGTGTGTACTTTACTAACGGCACATTAATACCGCAGTGCTATTATCATGGTCAACCTTAGACCTCGACTGCGTTTGTTCGCTGATTTTTGATAATCTTTCTTCCTTCTCCTAGTGCAATAATGAAGTCTTCATCCCCATTCACGTGAATTGGAACGTGCCCCTGATTATTTAATCGTTTTTTCACCATGAAGACTAACTGCGTCATCTCTAAACAAAGGCGCATCTGCGAAAAGGTCATAACTGGTACGAGTTTAGCGAATATTTTGATTTCAGTTTTTGACTTTGGAAGTAGTTTATTGCGTTTAAAGGTTAAGCTTCTAAACCTGATGAACATTTACCCAACTCCGATTCTAAAATTCACAGTAAAGTAAGTAGCCCGAGTAAGATGTGCTCAAATTTCAAAAACTGTTTATTAAACTGATGCTTTAATAGACCAGCATTTCCTCCTATAATAGTTCTTTTCAAATGATTGCATCAATTTTAGAAGAAAATAAGTAAAATGTTTAAATGAGGTTGAGCCATAAATCTAGCAAATTTTATTCCCATGGATTTCAATGCCATGAATGACTATTCTCTGGAATTGACAGATTTAAGCAAATTTAATTACTAATGGTAGGATTAAATCGAATTAAAACAAATCTGCCAGTCATAATATGAGACAACTTATTGGGCCATGAATTTTCAATAGTTCACTTGGATACTTCAAATTATGTGCGTGTGCGTGTGGGTGTGCGGTGCACAAAATTATCAAGGCTTACAAAGACATCTTATGCGCGCTGAAACTGCCTCAAAGGTGAGGCAGTGCTATTGATGCGGTAGAGAGCAAGTGCATCGTGATTGCAGAGACTTCTCTTCCAACATGAAGAGTACCTTTAATGACACAGAATTGCATTTAGTGAAAGGCAAAGAGAATGAACGCCATTTACACAATACGCTCTTATCATAGATATTGTTGCGTAAGCTTAGATAATTTCAGTAAAATTTTATACGAGGGAATTTTGTCATGTACATTTATGAGGTCTGCTCATGATTCATTTGCGTAGCACCCACCAAATATGAATCATTCTCATTAAATGACAACTTATAACTGGCTTAAGTTATAGTTATAGAAATTTTAACTAAAAAGCACCATTCATTTAGCTTAAATCTAAAATTACCTGCCATATGTAGCTTATAATGCTATCTTCAATATTTTAACATTTTCTCAAATATATGTGCACTTGCGTGTTTGTGTGTGTGGAATTGAACTAATAAAATACAGAACTGACTGTTCGCCTATAAAATAACATCTTTTCAGGCTATTTTGATGGTTTAAAAAATTAATGAATGACAGCACCACTTCATGGGTAACATAGTATCAAACTTCTTTTCGAATACCATTTTAAAGAACAGGCAAATCAATATCAGAGTAGGGGGTGCGTGATAGACTTACCTCCACGTGGTGCACCCTGGGCAACGTATACTCATACGGCAAAAAAGTCTATTAACTGGCGATTGACTTCTGGCGCAGTACTTATCCTACCTTTTCTCTGCCTTCATGTCTGTCTCTTTACATCTCTAAATCACTCTTCTGTTCCCCACACCTCGACTTTCTGTTACTTTGATGTTCCTTCCCCCTGTGAAACCCGAAGTCAGCTAAAGGGCTAATGATAACCATCAAAACGCCTGCCATTTGAAATAAATAAATATCAGAGTAGAGACGACCCATTTACTTTATGTAAAGTGGAAATATGAACAAAGATTTCCAAACAGTACAAATAATATGAAATAGCTACCATTTTGTCTGAATAACTACGATGTTATGGATTTGAAGGTGGCCCAAAGGTTAGTTCATCACCTAAGGAGTACAGAAGACGCTGTTCACCATTAGCAATACTGGTTCAGCAGCTCAATATGTCAGAAAGCACTTCCAACTCGACGCAAGGTAGCTAACTTAATTTCAATAGTATCTTGATCGGAGTCTTGAACACCACTATCTGTACTCATTCAAGGTCTCTAGTGTTACTCCCTGCTTTCATGAATGGTTCTCAACAAGGTTTTGCTTTCAAACCTTAATAAATGCTTTTGTATTATAATTAAGCATTAAAAATATCGTCATTTGCCCAAAATAAACTATATTATGTTTTTTCTCTACGTTTGCTATTCCCATGTTCTTTGTTCATAGATCCTTCATATTATAATAAAAACTTTTGCGCGTACAAGTGTAGCGGATTGCTACGCTAGTAAAGCCTGACCGACTCAGAAATCTCTTTGGCAGATTCTCCAACATCTAGCTAGACTCCCAGAACAAGCTAAGCTATAGCCCAGCTATAAGGGAAACCGACGTGTAGCACGGAATACGTTTATTCAGTAGGTATATTGATAGCGAATTGTGATTTTGACAAAACGATTAGTTATCAGATAAATCTAGCATAATTCGAGTGAACATTAATAGCTAAATATCTCTGAGTAAGCAGGATTTCTACTGGTCATTGATGAAGTGTCCCACACAAGGAGGCTCCGTCTTCACTAAGTTTTAAAGATTTATTAATTGTAGAAATGAATTTAACTAGCACAGTTTCGAGATTTAAGCAACTTGATGTGTCATAAATGGCAAGTATGAACAGATCCTACAATTTATAAAAATGCTTTTTTAGTGTACAAACTACAAAGTTGCCCGGGCCAATGTTTTGTTGCCTACCTCCATAACCACTGAAACAATGCAAAGAGACTCGACTTTGTTCCATTATAACTATTCCATACCAATTAAGTAAAAGTGCAACATTGCTTACTGTCTCATCATTTATTAGAAAGTGCCAGCGACGTAATCAATAATAAGAATAAAAGAGAGTGCCGTTATTATAGACATGCCGCAAATCGCAAAGATTGGCGAATATAGTTGGACTTCCCAATAATAGTATACAACGGCGCTAATGCTCAAAGCTGTTGCAATAACGTAAAAACATGGCGCAGTAACAAAGGCCCCGCGACTATTCGTCGCCATTACGGCGAATAGGAGAATTCCACCGATTGTAGCAGCGCCTCCGGCAAGTGCTAAGATGATGCCAGTCGTGAGGACTTTTGGAGCCGTGGTGCAGTTATAACTGAAGGCATGTCCAAAACAATTCCATCCATTCAACCCCACTGCCTGGAAGAAGAAGGCAGCCGCTAAGAATGTGAGGAAGCTGTAGGAATGACGCCTATTCATGGAATCTGAGATGCCAGATTTTTTTAAATAGGCATTTATATAAAGTAATGCGTTCTCACGGAGGTACTAGCGTGATGTAGACTGACTTAATTATCTAATATTTAGAGCACATTAACAGGTCATCGTCTTGCATTAAGTTCATAAATCTTATTAAGAACTAGTAATTCTGCGATTTCATGCATTAGTATAGATGAAAACAACGACAAGAACAATTATTGATGATGAGAAGAAAAAGACAATTTAATTAATAGATAAAGAGAGTGAATGAGTACTTTAAATTAAATGAATTGGCACTTAAACGAAGCTAGTTATAATTAAATTAAGAAACACTATGAGAAAACATATGACGCGCTGAGACATGCACAATGACATTGTTTTGGATTAATTTATCTGCTCGTGTCTATAGGGGTGCAAATAATTGGAAAATGTATGGTTAAATAACCAAGTAATTTGTAGCGGTTTGCTACGCTAGTAAAGCCTGACTAACTCAGGAATCTCTGTGGCAGATTCTCCTACATCTAGCTAGACTCCCAGAACAAACTAAGCTATAGTCCAGCTATAAAGGAAACAGACGTGTAGCACAGAGCACGTTTATTCAGTACGTATATTGGGGATAATAAAGTGTACACGCAGGGAGCCTAATCATGATCTGGATGGCGGATTAGGTTAAACAAACAGAGGTTTATGATTGGTCACTGTTTTTACGGAAACAAACAGAGGTTAATGATTGATCACTGTTTGTACGGTAGCACAAACAGAGGTTTATGATTGGTCACTGTTTGTAAGGTCGCACCTCCCAATCCTGGCTTGCAGGCATGCGATGACGCGTTAAGCGATGACGTGTCCCACAAATTTAACTTCTCAACGAACTTACTAATTTAATGGAGTGGAGTGGGGAGGAGGCGTATCAAAATTTCTAATATAAATAAGTCAGAATGTCGGAAACTTTATCGGTTTGGAGTTCTGGAAGCACGTGTTCAATAGTTACATTTCATGCTCTAATCCTTAAAGGTCTGTATGCATTCGACCTCATCATATTTCATACCTTCTTAAAAGTAAATTTTACTACCAAATGCAGATTTTGACATAATTAAGTTCACTTAACGCAAAATCCTACATTTTCATATTATCATAAGTAAGTTAATTGTTTGTCTTACACTATTCCAAACAAATAGTAATTAATAGACGCCCTCCATTTCTATTAGGTTGGCAACTAAGTCATAGCCGATTTCAAATAAGAAGGCAAATTCGGAATTTTTGTTTAAAAATATAACTTTATTCAATTAGATATTGGCCGCTCTTGTCGATGACCTTTTTTCCATCGTTCTGGCAGAGTAAAAATTCCCCGTTCGTAAAATGTCTCGTCTTTGCTATTAAAAAACTGAATTAGGTGTGATCCGACATCATCCGCGTTGTTACAAATTTTACCATTTAAAGAGTTTTGCATGGAACGAAACAAATGGTAATCCGAAGGCGCAAGGTGAGGGCTATATGGTGGGCGTGACAAAACATCCCAACCCAGTTCCAATAATTTTTGCCGAGTAACCAAAGATGTGTGGGGCCTTGCGTTATCATGATGAAAAACAACACCCTTCCGCCGATTTGATAATGCCGGCCGCTTATCTTCAATTGCATCCTTCTTTCAGTTTTTCCAGTTGTTCAACATACACATTTGAATTTATCGTTTGGTTCTGCGGCATGAGTTCAAAATACAAAATTCCTTTGTGATCCCCCCACCAAACTGACAGCATAATCTTTTTTGGTGAATCTCTGCTGCTTTTGATACTGTTTGGGCTGGTTGAACTTGCTTCACCCATGGTCTCTTGCGAGTAACATTGTTATAAACTATCCACTTTTCGTCGCCAGTAATTAGGTTCTTCAGAAATGGATCATTCTCATTACGTTTCAGTAGCGGCGAATCACAGATGCTAATCCGTTGCGTCAAATGAATTTCCTTTAACTGGTGAGGGACCCATAAATCAAGTTTCTTGACATAACCAAGGGTTTTTAATTTTTTTTTCAATGCATGTATGCGACACATTGAGCTTCTCTGCAATATCTCGTGTTGTGCTGTGACGATTTGAATCGATAATGGCCTTGATATGGGTTTCATCCACTTCGACTGGGCAGCCAGATCGTTGTGAATTTTTCAGTGAAAAATCACCGGAACGAAATCTTGCAAACCAATTTCGACACTGCCTTTCTTTTAAGGCTTCATCTCCATATACGGCACATAACTTCTTTAGTACTTGCGATGCGTTCTTGCCTTTTCGGAAGCAATACAATAAAATGTGTCGGAAGCGCACGTCCCGTTCTTTCATTTTTCAATTGGGATAAAAACAAAACTAAAGAACTAAACAAAACAATTTTTTACTAATTAACCTAGAAGCCCATACAGTAAGATAAAAATATAGGTTAGATGCTCTGGCCACGTTAACAAAACAAAAGAAAGTATAGAGTGAATCCGTCAACAAAAACGGCAATGACTTAGTTGCCAACACAATAGTTGGTTCATTATTACTAGCCTTTATGCAATTATAGTTTCATAAATATCAAGGTGCAATCACGAGCTAGCCTGTTGGGGGGAAAGAATTGACATTTGGAACAGTAAATCAGAGCAAAATTTTAAAAGGATAAAAAATGGAACAGAAGGAACACATGATCAAATTTTGGAGTTTTTTATCAGTTGTTCATGTGGTAGTTAGTGACTATTTAATAATAATATTATGAACCATTAAAGTAGAGGGGTTGATCCAAAAATACAGGATAATTTATAAATAAGTGAATTGAGGTTAGTCATACAACTCCAAGGCTTTTCAGGTTTCAATCGCAAAGCCTTCCATCATTGCACAAATAATTTAGATTAGAGCAAACTGATACAGCAGAAGTTATTATACTTCACGCAATGCTAATAATGAAATTTATTCAGGAATCTGGATTAGCTCCACTAGTGAATTGGATAAAAATGGCTCCTTACACTTTTAATTGTTACCCATAAGAGTTTTAGAATAGGGGAACCCGAGCTGTCCCTCAGTGGTGTCCAAAGTCAGACTTCAACGTTGCAGTGCCGTCAAAGTAGCTTAACGATTCCAATCCACCATTTTGGTTCCAGGCGCAATTTATTTTAGTCACCTTCAGCTGCCTCTTTCAAGATTCTTTAATTTCATTTCCATGCCCTCGTACCATGGTGTTTTCCAACGTTTGCCTCGGCGAGAGGATTGCTTCATGGAGACTCTCTGTTATGGGGTTCGAATTTCGTCAACATACACTAGTCAGGCTCAACCAGTGCGGTTACTCATGTAACCACTAGGGGTAGGCCAATAAGATTCGATCCCCCCACCTCTAATATGACTTAGATGCTAAAACGCTACTGCGTTAACTACGGACAATAGGAATGCTTATTTTCACAACTCATAGCAAAATCAAACCTTCGGAGATTTTCAGTACGAGAAATTATTTGTTTAACTATAACTTTAAAAGTGACAAATAAGGCTTGAAAGGTCAAAGTAGATCAAATGAAGTTAGTGACGAAATACTAGTTTTGAGTCTTCTTTAGAACCTGTAGGCTGAATGGAGTTTTCCACTTTCTTGTAGGCAATATAGTATTTTAAGGAATGCCTAGTTATTTGAGTCTTAGATCCAGATCAAGGAGAGTTTTTTTAGCACTTTTAGAGTTTGTTGAACAACTAAATCAATTCTGTGATGGATCATGCCACCTCGAGTTGCCTTAATAAGCTATAAGCAAGAGAAGATGGAGGTAGCAGACCAAGGTTGATGCCGAAACGTTTCAATTTACAGAATAATAAACTAAATTGGATTTCAAAAGTCATATATTTGCTATGCTTAAAGGTAAACTAGCTGAACATAATCAGATCGGCATTGCTTAAGCCTAGCTATTAAACGGCAGGAGTTGTGAAACTCCAGTCTTTCTCCGGAGAGGATCCATTCGACCACTCTCTAGCACAAGATGAGTTTTGACACTTATCCTTAAAATGGTCTGAAAAGTTATATTGTTAAACCAAATCTCCATTTCTCGTTAGAGAGTAAATTCAGAGTTGAAATGAATGCTACAATTTGCTTGAACAACACACTATAAACAAAGAAATACGTTCCTTTTATACAGTCTAAGTGAACTCAAGCAATTCATTACTCCCTAACATTTTTTAAGTCAGTTCACGGTTCATTTTACATTTTCACTTAATGATTCAAGTAATCATTCTGTTTTTACAAAAGTGAATCTGCCATATTGTGAATAAATGTAATCCTTTTATAGCAACGATACTCAACTCAATTATAGTCTACATTTTGCTTTTAAATTGGTCAAAAAACGTTTCTCTTCAATTTTAGCACAAATTGACTAGCTACTAAAATTAGAACGCCACAAATATGATTGATTAAACTTTTCAGGGTACGGGTGTGCGATAGACTTACCTCCATGTGGTGCACCCTGGGCAACGTATACTCATACGGCAAAAAGTCTATTATTCGACAATTGACTTCTCACTTCAAGCTACCATCACCCCACTGTATGCATATTCGACTACTTTCACAGTACTCACCTCACCTTTTTTTCTATCTTTATCTTTGAAACACTTCTGTTCCCCCACCCCCTCTCGACTAAGGGCTAATGATAACCAACAAAACGCTTGCCATTTGATATAAATAAATAAACTTTTCAGGGTACTATTGTAGCCAAAAGCAAGTTAAAAGTATTGCGACTTTCGAAAAATAGAGGGAACCTGAACGCGCTCAACAGCACTCAGGAATGCATTAAACAACAGTTGGGACACACTACGGCTTTTAATTTCATAAACAAAAACAAAAAGAATTTTGCAAATTTAAAAACCGATATTTGAATTCAGGTCCAGTCCAAGGTCATCATTACAGAAAATAAATTGGAGAATTTACTTTGTAGCGGATTGCTACCTTAGTAAAGCCTGACTGACTCAGAAATCTCTATGGCAAATTCTCCAACATCTAGCTAGACTCCCAGAACCAGCTAAGCTATAGCCCAGCTATGAAGGAAACAGACGTTTAGCACGGAGCACGTTTAATCAGTAGATAAACCACGCAAGAAGTGTATACAGGAAGGAAACTCAGTCATACAACATGGCGGATTTGGTAAAACAAGTGAGGGTCATTGAGCTGCTATTGGCTGCGTGCTCTTGTCCTCAATCAGTACGCGAAGTTGTACGGCCGCACCTCAAGCCTATGTGTACACGCATGCGATGACGTGTCCCACAACTTTTACTTGGTAGGCAAACTATTAAAAAGCATTTCTGTTCACTGAATTTTAGGTATTATTAAAGACATCCCCAAAGGAAAGTGAGAACACGTTAAGAAACATAAGCTTTTTTCATTGTTCAGGACTTTGAAAGACCACAGAATAAGCAGACAGTGAAATTTACGGTCAAGTGCTCAATTTCCACCAATGTCGATTTTGTATTAAAAGATATAAATTGTAATACTGAGGCAAAATTAGAATGCAAATGTAATAAAATCATTGGTTGAATCAAATCCTCCGGTAAATTGCAGAAGACTTACTGCAGAAACTTGCATGCTCTAGGCAGACTGTACAATTTCATTTGAAGCGCGTGGGTAAATTGACAGGGATGGGAGATTGGGGTGCCGTCATATCAACTCTCTCAGTACAGCAGTGCGGGTGAATGTAGAAAGATACTTATTTCTTTGTTTTACCATACTGCATGTTACAAAAATTGCTATTGGGGACGAAACGGAAATCGTTTATGACAGCTTTAGGGAAAAGAATGAATGACTTTCCTTAAATCCAAACCCATTACATCTCCAAAGGTAAATCAATGCTCACATTTCGAAACTTCTTCTAGGCAGTTTGTGAAATGTAAAGGAAAAAGTATATGAGGAGTTCCTTTAGCCGGGCGAAGCAATTACACTTGAAGTTTTTTGTCAGAAATTGTGACAAATAAATCAGCAACTGAAATATACTCGTGGAAGTGCATTTGATATCTACTTATCTCACTTCATCCTCGGAAAACTTTCCGGCATTTGTTTGGGAGGTTCTACTTCTTCAGTGGCCATCTTCTCTTGCGCATTTTTTCACTTTATTTTTTCTGCTAGCCAAATGTGGAAGGCACTATCTGACACACTTCTAGTGACTAAGAGTGAGTACCAGGTGGTCATCCTGTTTACCAACTAGACCAACCAGTGTGGCCGGTCATCAAATGGGAATCAGTTGGCATTGATCTCGTGCCAATATTTGGTCACGTTAAACGCTACACTATTGAACACTGTAAATTTAAGGGTTTCCTTAATCGTTAAAAAGGCCTAGTACAACTAAATCATTTTAATTGCTCAAAGTAACAAGAGAATTCAAACATACCGACTCCATCTGTGTTAATGTTTGCATCAATATATTTGGCTAATCTGGAGCTACTGTAAAGAGAAATTGATTTATTCCACTCTATTTATAGACTGGAATTGAATAGTATATCGATTTCCTGACCTTAAAACTTAATAGAGCACACTGTTCACTACACAACCAGAAGAAGTGACTTTCACATTGACCATCTCCAAACAGACAGACTAACACCACTACAGTCAAATAAAATCAGAAAAAATCGATTCACTATTATTTGATAAAATCAGTTTGACCTAGCACATGTAGGAAAAACAAATGCACGAGGACAAAAATAGCACGCAAATGCCTTAATGGAATACTTTTCTCGAATAAGTTTAGAAAGACCAAGGAACACCATTTTGAAAAAATTGGAGCCTAAACTGTTATTTCCAAGAAACCTTCTCTGGACTTCTATAATCCCAAGAGAAATAGGTTCAACAAGACTGCTTTTTTAGATGAGTTTGGCTTAAATGTGGCCGCGCTAATAAAGATGTTTAGGGGCAAAACCACTGTGCACAATGTACGAGTTCTCAAGGAGACGCAAGAACAACATTTTCCTAATAGAATTATCTAGGTCCAGGGACTTAAATACAGGACTTTCAAGAATATTTACCAGGCCTCATTTAGACATAATATTTCTAATTTCCCGAGGAACTTGAATTCAAGTCCTACAAATAGTTGCCTCTTACAATAATTCGCTACCGTTAAAATCATGAAACTGGTGGACTTCGTCAATGGCTCTTCTTCTCACACACACACACACACACACACACACACACACACACACACACACACACACAAACGCTAAGCCAATTGCGCATCAATCGATTGTTTGATTAATAACACGAATAGCAATGAGAAAGGACCACAAGATTTTACGACTTCTTTACATATAAGTGGTAAAAACGTCATGAGAGAAGTAGACGATTTTCTATATTGGGTTAGAAATTAGTATCGTCATCACGAAATTGAAATGACAAATAGTAAACCGAGGTGAGGCGAGAGAGGGGGAGAAGTCAAGTGGAAATAGGGAGGAAAAATTTATGACTTTCCAGTGGCTGGAGATTTCTCCGAATTTCCTTGGGACTTGTCCAAAGCCTCCTTGGATGTTCGTGCAAGGCGTTCTAGCTCGGATTGCATCTCCTTGGCGGTCATATTTGAGACCTCACTTTGACCTTAAAAAATATCGAATTAAGTCAACATAGGTCTAAAAGGACCACGAAGTGAAAATATTTCCTTCCACTTAGGCAATAAATCATTGCCTCCTGTAGAAAGTAATTAAGAGTAGCTGGAATATACTTCGGCGACTATTATTTGCGGGATATTCAACATAAATTCAATTATTATTCTGGAATAATCTCACATAACCATAGAGCAATTATGGCATGACAATCCA
Organism: Rodentolepis nana; assembly: GCA_900617975.1. Taxonomy (NCBI): domain Eukaryota; kingdom Metazoa; phylum Platyhelminthes; class Cestoda; order Cyclophyllidea; family Hymenolepididae; genus Rodentolepis; species Rodentolepis nana. Next base: position 24,345 of record UZAE01000116.1, on the reverse strand, counting down.
CAAAAATTACTTTATTCCTGTAAAAATACAGGAATTCATAGAGATTGCAATTGATTCTAATGGGTAGGTAGAAAGGGTTTTGAGATTTAAGTCAAAAGAAGCTTAGTTCAACAGGTCTTTGGATTCGGAACTAAAAATATTTGTAAATTCCAGAATTGCATGATTTGTCCAATCAATTGCTGAGGAACTTCGTACCTACGAAGTTAGTGCTTACCCAGCATGCACACAATGCAAATAAATATGAAAAACCGTAACGTCTATAAGACGAAAAACCAAGAGTAAATCAAGGGTTGTAGAAGCAATTCCTAAGTATTTCTGATGCAGATTCAGAAGCATTGAAGATATAAATTCATTGAGGCAGTTGGCCAATAATTTGCATAAACATTGAAATAAAATATTCCCTTCGGCGGAAAGCGAATAATCCCAAATGGTAGTTACACTCCACTTAATCCAATTTATAAATAAATCTACTACTTAAAATAAATCAGTAAAAAATCAATGAAATGAAACGACATAAAATGAACTACACACCGTTGGCTACTTCAGAAGGTGCTGCTTGTCCGGCCAAGGAGGAGGGTGGCATTGAAGGCGCTTGACGAGCTGATGGACCTTTGCTGAGGAGATTGTTGAAGAAACTGGCAAGTACTTTCTCCGACGAACTGCCTGAAAGCGCACCGGCAACACCTGCTCCCGAAGTCTAAATATAGAACAAAATGATCGGTTCTATAGAAGAACTTGACTTCCACATTCACTATGAAGGGGGATTAGATTGTAGTTAATTAACTGTAATACTAAATAAAAGATATAATGAATTGAAAAGATTGCAGCAAACCAATTCTTGGAACCATAGCACAATAAAGAATTAAATCAAAGCAAATCAGGCATTACTCTTCTTATTAAGACCAGTTTTATTCTAACGACTAAAGTATAAACATTTTGCATTAAAATTTGTTAAATGTTACGTGACGAAGAAGCGGATTAATCACACAATCAGCTGATTACATAAAATATCCTCCCTGAAACAGACAACAAATGCGATTCATTAGTTCAGAGTCACGAAATGAAGGGAAAGAAGTATCGATTGCTGTATCAACTAGCATTTCCTTAAGAACCTGCAAGTATATACAAACCAGACTCAAAAAATTACTAGACAACAATTTTTCGCCCAATAAACACTCGTAAGATAATAAAGATAAGTGCTGCAGTTATTTAAATAATACAAATTAATACTAGAAAATTTTTTAAACCAAAATAAAACCCCCAAACCTGAAGTAAAAAGGTAACCAAACAAAACAAGCTAACCCCATTCACACCAAAAACACGGCAAAATTTAGGTAAAAACGAGGTCTAAAACAATCTGCAGTCCCTTTCTACGTCATTTACCGGATGTTATAGATCCACCGTAACTGCAAGTAACCTGAACAATTGTACAAAAGAGTAATTCACGTGAAATCACAGAGTATGCGTATAAAGAGCAAAGAATATACGAAATAACTTACACGCCCACGGGTAGCTGAACCAGATGAAGGTCGACTTGTGGGCGTGCCAGAACCATCGAGAATTGATGACTGGTCGTGAATTGAAGAATCATTTCCTGTATCACCCGCACCACTTGTCACAGCATCGCGTTGCAGAACAGTATAGAGATGACTCAAGAATTGCTAAAGCATTATGTGCACAGATATATTTATAACTGCTAATCAGGTATTAAAATAGTACAAATGATAAAGGCTTGCCTGATCGTCCATAGAGGTAACATGAGGTTCATCATTTAAGACACTTGTTTGTCCAGTGGGTTTTGGAACAACCGTAGAGTAGTCATCTCCAGGTTTGTATCGGGTTAGGTTCTGTTCAAGTAGGCTGATCTTTTTCAAACTGTCCCAACCAGTAGGACTAAAAGAGCAAAAAGATCAGTTAAAGTCCGTTTGTAAAGTACTCCAAATATGCTATTCTTTCTGGCAATTTGCAGGTAGATCGGCAAATGTTTTCAGCGGACCAAGTTGAAGTTCACGAGTATCCCAAACATTGAGATTTCGATAACAATCTAGGTATTACTTAATTAGACAATCATCAGGAATTAAGATTTTTTCAATAAAAGAAACGATTGTGGCTGAGTTATTTGCTTTCTTCGTCTCTACCTCTATGTTTAGACATATGTCAAAATCAAGGCGACTGTCAAAAGTGATTTGGTGCAGTGCTTAGGAGAGTATAAAGGCAGTAGAAAATGGCAAGCAGTTGAAGTATAAGCTTACAGCAGATAAAAGCTCAGCTAAGTTAAAAATCAGATCGGCGAAACTACTCAACCTTTACACACGGGTAATTTCAGATATTCGCCTTCAAATCTCATCAAACAACCCATATCCGCATCGTGAAACATGCGACCACGAAGCTAAAAGAGAATTCAGTAAAATTAGCGGAATTGTTCCCAATTAACCTAGGAAACTTTTGCCAATAGAAACGACCTATTCCTGTTTAACGAAGATGTTAGGGACAAAAAGGCAGAAATTGAAACTCAGGCTCCAGAGAAGTATTTCCTTTCCGAGAAAGACCCTCTTTCCAAGCTGTGTTCTACCACCCAAGTTAAATTAACAATCGAATATCACAAAAACAAAATTCTAACCGGCCTCATCCCAATTAAAACCAAATAAAGGTATGGCACACATTTTGAGGAATGTAATTTTGCTTAAAATAGGCGGGGTGTGCGATAGACTTACCTCCACGTGGTGCACCCTGAGCAACGTATACTCATACGGCAAAAATGTCTATCAATCGGTAATTGACTTCTGACTTCAAACTACCATCACCTCACTCTATGTCATATTCGACTATTTCCATAGTACTCATCTCACCTTTTTTCTACCTTTGTGTCTATCTCTTTTACATCTTTGAAACACTCTTCTATTCCCACCCCTCCTCTCGACTTTCACTTTGATGTTCATTACCCTCTGTGAAGCCTGAAGTCCACTAAAGGGCTAACGATAACTATCATAACGCCTGCCATTTGATATAAATAAATTGTGCTGAATATAAGAGAATTTATTTTCCGACAAGGAATAAATAGGACAAGAGGCCGAACAAGCCCAATGTGAAAATGTCCTATAGTGCAATTAAAAAAGGTGCTTTTTAGCAAAAATTACAGAAAATTATGCTCCACTTCAGAATGATTCATGAGCTAGACTTAGGATCTTGATTAAGTGGTATTGACAAGTGCTAAGTTAAATGGAAAAAAGAGTGGTTTACAAACCGCAGATCATGTGAGTTGGATTTAATCAAGAGCTGACGACATGAATAGAAAAGAGAACAAGGTGCTAACCAGGATAAGGATTTGGGGTCAGGATCTTAAAAAGAAAAAAAGGTAGGATTCCACTGTCAAAACCCTGTGGAGGATCAGCCAGTTGGCAAGAGTAGTACTCTGCTCATATGGAACTGGTTTGGCTTATACCAGTGTCGAGGGATTTACTTGAGACAAACCAATAAAAAGAGATGGTAAAATCGTCAAAGTAATTTATCCCTAGTTTGCCCCGAAACTACTCTGCTATGAGACCATGGAAAGGTTAACTAGTGACACATCTCCAAAGTTGGTGTTTCAGGTAAACAAACTCATACCGAGAGGGTCATCAATAGGTGCATTGTTGAATAAATTAACAATGCCACCCAGAGTAGCGCTCGAATTATTTAAATGAAAATTTACACATACCCCCCCCCACACACACACACACACATGCACACAGAGACACATGCCACTAAATGACTCACATGAAAACACTGTCCTTGTCAATTACGTAAGCGCTTTGCGTGAATGGGAAACCATAAACACGATGCTGTATATAATTATTCAGTAGACCGCAATTTTTTCCATTCTTTGCGGAGACATAGATCAAAGAGGCACCATCTAAGAGGAAGTAAAGCAAAAAATTATTCATTGTGAATGTATGGGCGAATCAACGCAATTTTTGTAGAAAAAAAATGTAAGGAAAGAGGGAAAAAGAGGAGCGGGTCGAAATCCATTTCACCACTTTGAATATTCAGTGCATGTTGGGAAAACAATATTCACAAAGGAAAGGGGTTAAGCCATTGCAACAAACAAGAGCAGGAACTACAATCAAAATGCAATTGATTGGAGAATTAGGCTTTTTTAGAAAAGAAGAGTAAGAGGTAACAGCCTGCAAAATGTGCGCTCAAATCTTGAGATAACGAAAACCACTATGGATATGAATACACGCACTAATATATTAATCAAAACCAAAGCATTGTTCCCCTATTCCTTGGGGTGTTTACACCAAATCGGTCGATCTAAGTAATTAGATAAGGTATGTCATAACTCTGACGCCCAAACCGTATTCTTCTCAAATGAACAATAAGCATCTGCTACATTTTCAGAAAGTGGCTTTCATTATTACCACAAAGAGTAGAATTGGAGGTGTTAAAGTTGAAATTTACTTACATGAAAGGCAGAACCGACGTATATGCATTTGGATAATATCGAATTGTTCTTCCGTCATTCCTCTGGTTTTCTCCAAGTCGTCCATAACATCAGTCTAAAAGATCAATGGTAATTGCTAATTTTGAATTCTAGAAAAGACATCAAATAATAGTTATCGTCTTATTTTGCACCTATTAGAAGGCGAGTTCAATTCTGTGCCTTCATAATAAATAGGGCTGTTGAAGGCGGAGAAGCAAGTTTAAAGTGATCGTACAAGAAGTTTCAACCGAATAGACGAAAAACTGACATTGGTAAAAGGAGAATAAGAGGCAGTACACAAAATATATGAAAAACAACAGAACAAAAAATTAAAGTTACTCATTTATTAGTAACGAATGTTATCGCTGTTACACTTCAATTATCTATAAAAATTACGACAATAGGAGGATCGGCAACGTTAGTTTCATGTGTGAATTAGAACATAGGTTAAGTAATGATTCAATAAGATCAGTCACAGCATTATCCCGACTCTTTAACAATAGATTTTAATTTTCCCAAAAATAGCTACCATTACAAATCCACACTCAATCTCTCTCTCTCTCTTTCCGAGAAGTGTAAAAAAAGTTCTGTAACTCACAATATCAGAAAAGTATGCATGTGAAACAAGTCCGAAACAAACGTTAAAAGTAAATATAACCAATGGTCATGACAGAAGGGTTAATATCAAAACTTTTAAAATGTGGCAAACGTCAACAGAAGGTAAAACTTTCCCCCACCACAAAAATTACAACTTAACCCAATGAGTCCAAGCCCCTTGAAAGAACTCTAGCGAATTTCGCTTTATTCAAAAAGTGGGTTTCATCTAAGCACTCATAGTTGTAGGAATATGCAAATTTTGTAGAGAAAATTAACAACCTTTTTGTAAACCAACCAATCAACAATATCCAAAAATTATGGGCATGAGTTAACTCAGATTTCATCAGAAAAAAAGGAATGTTGAAAGCATATTCATTAATTAAAATATGTGAACAAAACTAACATTTTTCACACCAAGGAATCACTACTATACATTAAAAAAAGACATTATTAAAAAGGAATGTACCCTGGGCAATATATACTCACGCGCAAAAAAGTTGACTTCAAACTAAAGTGTATGCCTTATTCCGCCACTTCTACAGTACTCACATCACTCTTTTCTCTGCCTTTCTGTCTGTCCCTTTACCTCTGTGATTCACTCTTCTCTTCCCCCTCTCCCCATTTTGTGACTTTGATATTCCTCAATTCTGCGAAGCCCGAAGTCAACTAAAGAGCTAATAATAACTACCATAAAGCCTGTCATTTGATAATAAATAAATAAATAAAATTTAAAAAATTGGTAAAGACAATTTAACTAAAATTCAAATATTACGTAAATAATTGCAGAAACTAATGAGAAAGGCACCAATAAGGTAAAAAATGGTCACGCCTCAATGTCTCACCTTATTAACCACAACTATCATTGGGATACCGAGATTGTTTGTAAGAGCACCAGGAGTGATCGGCAGTTCTTTCAGTACATCCGATGGATTTCTAATTTGCTTAGATATCTTTCCATTCAACGCCACGCTGTTCACAGCTGCATTCTTATCACCGTCAATAGCATCATCAGAAACGCTATCCTCTTGCTGTTTTGGCCCACCCAAACCGAGAAGAGCTGCAGTGGCAGGATGCAAACCAGAAGAAGACGCACCTGATTGAGTGGGAGTTGAAGTAGCCATGGCACCTGACGACTTTGAAGAACCCCTTACGGGAGTCATTGGACTACCATTAGTTGCTGCTGAGTGTAGATGCAGTGCATCCGTCTCAACGTAATGTTGAAATTGACGTATCACTTAATAAATTATTCATCAAAGTAATTGACGTAGATTAATAGCAGTGCTAAAATTAATTATCGGCTTACAATTATCTTGATATTCCCTCATGTCCTCTACATCAATGTCGATGCTCTGAATGTAATCCTCAAGTACCTTTGACCATTTCTCTAAGACTTCCATTATATTCCATGGTCGATCCATGTCAGCAACGATAACGACCACCCGGTCAGTGAAGTTCTTACTATCCAGAGTAAACTTCAAGAATGGAACAAAAAGCGGATCACCATCCAGAACCCATGCATTCAACTTAGTTTGATCTAAAATAACGTCAGAAAGCAAGGCTGAAGTACCGTCTGTCGCTTCATCCCGAATATCAATATAGTGATATTCAAGGCCAGGTGTTTTGGGAGGAACAGTTTTGTGACTTAAACGGCTAATTAGTGTACTTTTCCCGGCTCCGTTGTCCCCAAGGACAATAATACCTTTACCATGGGGTATTCTTCCAATACGAGCGTTTGCAACTTCCTTTAAAATGGTTGACCTAGAATTTTATAGCAGTAAAATAGTATGAATACCATAAATGGACGGAAGTTTCTCCAGATTCTGCATTATTTGATTCAATCTCAATTCCCATTTTCGACAGCTTCCAAGAGGGCGCCCAAACGATGGTCAAGATAAACCATTTAGACAATAACAATTTTTTTGGGAAAAGCTATTAATATAATATGTTTATTTTGATTATATTAAATAATTAATTAAAACTTTTTTGTATTTAAATTTTTTCTTTCCCTTTAAGGTCAACTTGCCATAATAATATAATTTAACACACTTTCAAAAATACACCTTTAATTTTCCAACATGTGAGACTTAGTTACTTAATTTGCTTTTTCATTTTCAATCATGTGAGGTCAAAATAATAATCATACCTTTAAATTTTCTAAGCCCATTGCTGTGGACTTTGGACCTACCCATAAATCAATTTACTTTTCTATGACAAATTCATACTTGACTAGTTCTTACATAAAAAGAAATCCCCCAAATTCAACTTAAATAAAGCCTTAGTTAATCTTCAGTTGCCAATTCAGACCTGCCAGCATTAATTAAATTATATATGGCATGAGCATAGTCATACATTCCTTCCGCTTAAGTTAATTTACACCAAGTATTATAACAGTAATTAACTTGGAAGGACGAGTTCATTATTTGTCAAAAGAGTGTAATTAAAGTATTCACCCGGGATACATATGAGCGAATATTATCGAAATTCGAGAGAAATTTTTCTCATTCATTTTTTGCTTTTAAACTTTTAAAAAATTTGGCATCGATTAGAATAAATCTCTTTCCAGATATTAGCCTAGTAAAATTGGTCAGTGTATTTCTATGTTTTACCACAGGATTGCACAAATTCTATCTCAGAAATTAATTTAAAATAATTCAATCAATTCCAAAATCTTGAACATAAAACTGTTTCTTCTATGTATACGCCGTCTCCAATCAGCTTTTAACTCTTGCCTCAGCATTTTTATTATGTGTTGCACTGTGTCACTTTGTAATTGTTCAATTGATGAGTAAAAATGTATTCCTCTACAATTAAAGACTTTTATGTCTTATCTAACAAATTCTCTTTCAAGTTAATCAAAATGAATTAATTTAAAAAATAAATATCTAAACCGAATAAATAATATTAGATGGGACTCAATATTCTGTGCCTTAGTTGTATTAATATAGTTTACTTTTAGTTGAAACAATCCTCACTTAATTCTATATTTTTGTAGAATTATTTATGCTCCTGTAGTTTATGTTATCTTTCAGTTCTAAATGCATATAGTGAACTTTGTGTAGTTAATCAATTTTTTTATGGCAGAATCCATTAAGTATCCGCGTTTAAAGGAATGTTTATTTCAGTATGGTATATTCTACAATTTTATTGTCTTCCGCTCTTTATGGCACTTCCAAATTACCCATTCAGTCCCTGCAACAAAACATAACCAAATCCATTTTGCTTTAAAAGATATTGTTGTGCGATTCTGGAGATGCAGTTTCCCACTTATATCAGTCTTAACTAGAATTCCCGTATGAATTCCCTGGATAATAGATACTATTGAGAAGAACCTTTGACAGAGACTTCATTTCTATCGAACGCTTTTGGTTTTCCAGTCACAATGATAGTTGAGAAAATTGTCAAATCGGTTCTTTATCTCTTTCTAAATTAGGGTTCGTTATTTGCAGCCCTTTAGAATGACACTCAGTAAATTCATGTGTAGAATTTTCATAGTCATTTTGGAGATTAATGAAGTAGTTAGTAGTAAAATACCTTGGGATGGTATAACACAGCAATAAGGTAATAAGGTATTGTGATTTCTTGTTTAGCTTATTAGTTTTGAGTCTTCATTGCAAAGCGCACTGCCCTTACCATTTTTGTTGACGCCATTTTTTCACTGAGAAAATGTTTACGGATTCAACCCGAAATTAGGAAGAACGTTTCCTTTTGTTTTAATTTCTTTGAGAACTGATCTTTCCGGGCTTAATAAGTCTGTCTTTGTAGCGTTACCCAGATTAACAATTAGGGGGTGATCTCGAGAGTTGCCACTTTTGAACATGAGTAGTGACAGGTATCATGGAAAGCGGTATTACTATTAATTAACCCGAAGGGGTCTCAGTTTCACGTCATCAAATTATGTGCATAGTGTATCATAATTAATATACTATTTTAAGGGGTTATTTAAAGGCCGATCGCCAAGAATTGATTGAAGTCTTTCGCTCAAGAAATTTGTTCGATCTATATATCTTCGTCCTTGAGTTTTCTTTTTTAAAGATGGAGAAGAGGAAGCTTTGGAAATAACGATAATTGTTATTTACTAAAGCCGGCTATTAACTAGCTACAATTGTCTGATATACTTATGCATTACAATTTCTGCTATTCGTATTTTTATATTTGTACTCTATTTTTAGAACAACGTTTATTGGCAGAATCGTCGCACCTGTAGTGTACGCAAGGTTATCACCGCTGGACGATTAGTCTCATGCGGGCTCAAACAGGCTTTAAGGTGCGGCGTGCGACTTCGCGTATTGAGTAAGTGAGGTCATGAGTGCCGAGAACATGCAACCAACCTCCAATCAGTAGTTCACGTTTGGTTTATCAAACCAGCCATATTAATATAATGACTTAGCTCCTGGTCCATATACTCACCACATAGACGTCACATGCAAGCATGCTCTGTTTCCTCTTTAGCTTTGAGGTAGCTTAGCTAATTCTGCGAATATTTCCAAACATATTAGAATCAGCCATAGAGATTTCTGAGTATAGTCATGGATTATTATCTCAGCAACCCGCTACACGCCCAGTGTTAGATGTTAAAAGCCGTATGCGAAATCAGGTTGGATAGTAATAAAAAACCAAGACAGCAATAAGCGCTACTTTTTAGGTGTTACTGGAACACTGAATAAAGTCGGAGAGGGGTATGATTAATGGGAAGGAGGTAGAAATATACTACCAGATCAATTATATGCACAAGATTTTCTACTTCAATCTTCGTTTCAAAATGTTGTTACATGAGCGGACATTTTTAATTAAACTGTACAATTTTTCCTTTTGCTGTCAATAACTGTCTTTACACTTATTATAGCACCCTTGATCGGATCTCAAACAGAGTAAACAAGTCGCTGCACATACTGAATTAACTTGAAAACAATTTTAACAATGGAACCGGGTTCGGGGGGATAATGAATGATTGGTCAGTGAATATTGAATAACTCGTTGATTTTTTTCGTTCAATCTAGAGGGATATTATTAATCATGCAGTTCAGCCAATAATGAAAGACCCTAGTTAACCAAATGCTGTGATCTATTTGGTAACAATTTGAAACTTGCCTGTTGATAGCGATGAATTAGTATTGCATTTCTAATATAGAGCAAAGCCTCATTACGACAACTTATCAGTTAGCCATTGCTTAAATTCCATAAGTAATTTTATTATTGAAACCGCAAAGAAACAGAACTCTTAGTAACGAAACATTCGTATTGTTGAGAAATTGAAAATTAACGCTGCTCACTAACGCAACGGGAATAATTTCAAGTCTAAACTCAGTAAAGAAAGGACAATTGAAGAGGTGAAAATATAGATCGTTAATATTTAGAATTTTTGGGTAGCGAATCGGTTTCGATTTGGCCACCCATCTATTATTGCCGTAGCTTAGAAAGGTTAACTAGAAAAACAATAATGAAACCTTGTTGACCATGATGAGATATAACATTCTAATTACATTATTTATTTATTAATGTTCAAAATTTTTGGTCACATATAAAAATTAATATTTTTTTGGAATTTTTTGGTTTTAAGTCAACAAATTCTTACCTGATAGTAGTTTAAGATGGCATTGTATCGTAAATTTCCAAAATTGCTTTCATAATTTCATTGAAATACCTCCAGTAAAACAATTTACAGCTTTCTTTTCTAAATAAATGAACTAAAAACCCCACTAAGGTAATAAGCAAGCTTTTGTATGCAAAAGTGTCTATTTTTTAGACTTCCCACGACCTCTCCTTTCGACGATAATTGACATAAGAGAATCCATTTGTGAAAAATTTTCGTCAGATCAACGATGGATTAAAAGTAACGATTCTTATTTATGCAACAATAGGAAACACAATGCTCGTGTCAGAAATACTCTCAAGTAGAATACTCTCATGTAATTAATCACACAGAAAGTACCTAAAGTGGTTAGATGGGGTAAAAACATTGGACTAAATGCAGCTGTGCCAAGTTTACATGTTTCCCCAGCATATCTAATTTCGATATTATTTACACATTAGCGTTCTTTTCCAAGGAATTTAATTGCAAATTTGGTAGTGTTGGTGACATTACAACTGCAAGAGGGCTAAAAAGCTCATTATTTCATCGTGAGAATCCTCCTAATACAGGGAAAATACCGCAAATCAATTTGCTTCAATGAAATTGTCGTTAAATGGAGAGGGAGAACGTGCTTCAGGAGTTTTACATCTTCCTCCACGTCTTCCACATTCAAAATTTATTCATTAATATGTGGTTTTCAACCATTATTTGGCATTCGGATCATTCCAGAAATAATTTATGTACATATTTATCATCATTAGAAACATTGAGAGTTTGAGCTTATAATTCTAATTCACTTCTCCGTCATATTTCTATTATTTTAAAGTAGTCTTATTCGCTCCCTATAGGGACAAAAAAGAGATTTGGGAAGGAACTTTGGTAAAGCACTCAATCTTGCTTGCCTGGCTTTGGTTAACCCAGGAACCAGTTCCTTGAAAATATATACACCAAGAACAACAGCTAAACCTGCGTTACGTTAGTTCGATTGATCTTAGATGTTCTTCATTTAAAAACGTCAACATTTTTTGAGAAATTTCACAGAGAATTTGTGAAATGCTTGTATCAAACCCTCAAAAGTGTGGATTTTTCAAAGAAAGCTAATAACAAAATAATACGAAAGTTGTAATATACAGTTAGGTACGTTTTAGAGAGTTTTAATGTTACTCTCAGTCTTGTTCATAAGATATATTTAGGCAGGAATGGGTTCCAAATCGAAGTGATAGGTAGGATCAAAACGCGACTACTCAAGACACGAAATCAACTCAACAAAGACTGTATACGAAGGCAAAGGGCATATTAGGAAGTTTGCTCACACTAACAAACTCACTAACACGCAGTTTGTAGACCAATGGAATGGCAGTAGAGTTAAATGGGGATCTATGCTTATTGAGACAAAAGGGTCGAGTCATGTCTCTATTTAGTATCTTTTTGCTTCATGGTCCTCATTTCCAACTCCCAGATATTTCAAAGACTTTAAAACAGCTCATTTCACTTCTTGCTTTCTTTAAGAAGCGTATTAATAAAGAACTGCTGATTAAAGTCGGGGTTTCTGAAGTGGTAATTGATTGATGACAAATAAAATTTGCCTATAACTGTCAAGTTGGGAGAAACAACTAATGAGAAGTGATCATTTCGAGACAAAAGTGAAACTTACCAACTTCGACGCTTGTTACCCGGATTCTTCTCAATCGCATTGGAGGAGCAACATGCGTTTTGAAAAAATTGTGAAGTCAAGACTATCTTAAAGATTAGTATTTGGAACCCACTTGTCATTTATTAAGCATAAGCAAGGAGTTGTTGACACGAAATAAAAAAATGGATTAATTTAAGGATAAAAAATTCAACCCTACCTAATTGCTTGAAAAATTTATATTTTTAAAATTACACTACTTGCATTGTTAACAGTAATATCTTTCATCGTTTTTAGCTTTATAGATTTTGCCAGCTTAATTGAATGGCCTATTACTGAGTGTCACATGTTCTGCCTTAATAACATCGACCCCTAACGTGTTTCTTACAATTTTCAATCAGGCTAGCATGAAAACACGCATGTTGATATACCGATCTGATCTGTTTCAACTTTCTGGTAAATAGTTGCTCATAAGACTAGCAAAGGGGTCAAAATAGTCCTCTCCACTCTGTGAGGAGTAATTGTCCTACGCATTATGACCTCAATTTCACTTATTCACTGAAAAGCCATATTCTTAGTTCTCCTAATTCCAAAATTCTTGGCTCAGTTTCATTTCTGCTGCTCGTCTAATTTGAAGATGCGAGTAAAATTCTTTTTTACGAAAAATTGTTATTAGTCTATAAAATTTTGATAGTTTTCGAATAATACGCTTAATGTATTCTTCAGTTGAGCTGTTCTTGACAGTATTTTCCTGCCGGTAACTTTGAATTTGGCATTAGCAGAAATTTAGATCCTAATTTAGAAAGTCTAAAATTTTTTAAAAAGAAAATCATCGTGATTCGTGGTTATGCTGAAATTGTATTGATAGTGTAGGCAAGGTAAAGTCTTAGTACGCTTAATTAAATACGATGCTGGACTAACGTCATATACTAAAATCTATAGAAAAGAAATTTCATTTAATTAGACTACACATTTAGTATTTTTTTTACATAGAGACGACAATAAAGTAATAAACGATACGCTTTGAGCACAAAAGTGTCCATAACGTTTAACTCAAGCTAACTCCTTTGAAGAACCCTCATTGTACTACTCATGCAAATATTCAGTAGATTTCAATTGCCATGTTACTCCATTCGATCTGAAATACAAGATACAATAAGATAATTGTTCATTGAGCTGTTCATGGGGGTGGGTGGAGGGGGAGAGGACGGTCCTAGGTGAAGCACATAAATTATGCCATCCCTCGATGAAACAGGTTTCACCGATGCCCTTGCCAATTCTGTCCACAGATATTACCGTTTTCACGAATTTAAGCTTTTTAACATGATCCTCCTCAAATTTAGGCAACGAAATTTCAGGTAATAGAGTGAAACCTCTTTTGTCCCCAGATTGAAATTACATGATTCTCTTTGCTATGCATTTCCTTTTCTTGAGCAAATATGTAATAAAATAGTACTATATTCTGTTATGTATAAAAATGCATACATTTTTTTATTTTTGATATTTATTTTAAATATCAATATATATATATATATATATTATTGTACATGTCATTGTTATACTTAATGTTATTATAAATTGTCTAAGGAAAAAATCATATAGGGCAAGAGGAACAATTTGACAATCCCATTGGGAGAAGTACAAGTGGTTGGTAAAAGCAAAATTTAATAGATTTAAAGGGCCTTCAATGGACAAGAGAATTTTCGCCATTCTTAGCTATTTCTACTTAGGATTTTACTAATTAATGCCCAAAATAGTCTTATTTCGTTACGAGTTCAAGCCATGGAAATCAGAACTGGGTGCTTTTACACTTTCTCCGGGAAGGATTCCAATAGCCACTTTAATTCATTCGATTAACCGGTTGGGTTTTATTGCAGTGACAGGACAGTGACAACTCCCAATGTATACTCTAGTACCCTTTGGACTGTATGCTAGCCAGAACATCTCATATTCTCTTTTAAACTTAATACTAATACTCTCAACCTAAAAGGAACCGGATAGTTTATGCTTTTAATAGCATGTTTCACTCACTCAAAGCCTTTTACTTTTTGCCCGTTAATTTCTGCGAGTCTTTTCGGTGAGTCTAGTAGTAGCAAGGGTCTCTATTTATTGCCACCTTCATGAGAGAGGCTAACACATTCAATAAACTGATGTTACGAAGCCTGAATCGACTGCCAAAAATAACACCTTTTCGGCAGAAGATTTTCGTGGAAATCTGCTGTGGGTGAATAATTAGGTCAAATTATCAATTTTTGTTGTTTTCTTCCTTTATCAGCCTAGTATCCCTTAGTGAAAAATGGTGCGTGTGGGTGCATCTTTACCACAATTCTGAAAAAAACAAAAACAAATTATTTTGCTTAATTTAGCTCAAACTATTAATATATTTGGAAAATATCTTTTTCTGAATTCAGCATGATACATTATTGGGTTCCTCACACTGCAGTGTCTTTCATCTCTCAAGAGAAGTTTTTCACATTCCGATCGATTTCATAGAAAACATTACAAAAATCTGAGCTAGTGCTGAGATGAAATGCGATAACTTGGGGCTCACATGAGCGTGCGTTTCTTTGTGAGCGTACCTCAATTATGACTCGTGATTTAAAAATGTCATCATACTGATTCGAAGGATGGAATTTCAGTCGGATTCTGAGAGCAGTTACTTAAGGCTTCATTGCAAAGCAAAGTAGCTATTTTTACCCTCACTTAACGCATACACGGAATTAAGCTGACATTGAAATGGCAAGCCGATACAACAGAGGTCGACATTCAGGAAGGGTCTACGATATTAACATTTCCACTGCGGATATGTCAAGAAAAATGAAGGAGTTCATTATTGAACAGGTGGTTGAATGTCTGAATAATGGATGGCATCCAAAGAACATGTGCCGGTTTATTCGAGAAAGATGCAATGAGAGATATGGACCTTCCTGGGATTGTTTCGTATCTAGAGAATATTATGGGTAGGTTTTCTGAATTAATTTAACCAGTCTCTACAGCAAAAAATAGAGTATAGAAAAAGATCATACGTTAAACAATAATTATTAATTGTATGCATAACAACATATTCTCTTCCTTTCAACTCAAAATGGTTAATTTTCCGTTCAATTGTATGCTGTCACAAATAATAAAAGTTAACAGTGAATTAAAATAGCAAAAGTGCAGAATATAATATATTATTTAGATTATTTGTTCTTAAATTTATAAAATTAATTGAGTTGATTTTGCCTAACCGTGATTTAAACAAATAATTAATAGAACTGAAGCCTCTTCCATTAAGTAACATTTAACCAGATTTACAAATAAATTTTATATTATAAGATTTGAAATTTATTGTTATTAATTATTAATTTACCTAACTATATGTAATATCTATATCATTTTATAATAAAACATGAAATACTGTCAATTTTCACATTTAAAAATTTACGTTTTGTTCCAATCTTCGAGGTGTACTTAATTAAATTTACTTAAAGTACTTCATTTTCAAAGGAGATTTTGGAAAAAAATCATGTAATGTCTAAGATTTTCAATTCACTGCACTGCACAAATAAAATCATGCTTGAGCATAATTGACGTTTATTTTATTTTAATTAGAATTATATTTAATCACACTACAAGATAATAAATACTTTCACAACTAGCTTTTCTATTTCAAAACGACATTATAATTTAATTTAAACGTGAATGTAATACATTAGTGTGCAATTGAAACCATTACTTTTATACGAGGTAGCAACGATTTCAAAATCCATTCTTATTACTATTTAAGTTTGATGGCTTTTTAATCTGCTGGTCACAGAATGCAGGACAAAGCTGGTTTAACTAATGAAATATTGTCCAAGTTGAGTTAATAAATGCTATTATATTATAGGTCTTTTGCATACGTTCCTCGACATTTAATTGGATTCGAATTGAAAGGACTCAATTTCCTCATTTTCAAAGGAGCATGAGCAGAAGAACATACTTACCGTAGGATATTTCTCACCCCTTCTCCAAAACCCCACTTTCGAAGTCCCTTCTGCAAAGAATTTAAAAAAAGAAAAAGAGTCAATTATCTCGACTTCCAAGAACATTTAGCTCCTTATGTTTTTTCTCCTTTCGTTGCTATACATTTATACATATTTAGTTATATTTTCATTTTAACTGGGATAGGGAATATAAATTGTATTCCGTAAGGCCAATTCGTTCATATTCCAAGAGGATTTTTTCTTTTTATTAGCAAATTTTACGGAGAATTCACAAAAGGCCAAAATTTATGCCTCAAATAATCAGCGAGGTTAAACGAAAATAACGTGAAAGAACAGGACTATGATGAAAACATTAGTTAGTTATCAGTTCACAAAGGAACTCCCATAAGACTAGACTCGAAAATTTGAATGCATAAAATGTTTTAGCAGATAAAATCCATAAAGTGGAATTTAAAATTACCCCGATTCATTTTATTGTCATTTGTGGCAGAATTGAAAGGGAATAGTTGGCATTTTGCGTCTATTCATGAAGCAAACTATGTTAACTATCATTTAAAATAGCAAATCAACTGCCTGCCTACTATATTCTTCTAAAATCAATTAGCACATTAATCAGAAATGCAGATATTTGCTGTTTTATTGAATTTAGTATTAAAGTTCATATCCAAAAGTCCGAGGTGTATTAGTGGAAGCAAATAAACTTGCTCATCTTTATATTGCAGTAAACTCTGCAGTATATTGACTAATCAATACGCTAAGGTAATTTTGACACCTGACGGAATTGGAGCATATAAATCTTCCGCAGTTAACCGATTAAACTAGCGAGAGTTGGCTTAAAACCGAAGAGAAGTAGACAGAGTGGAACTAAACATTTAAAATTAAAAATGGAACTGGAAGGAATTGCAAATATTTTATTCAAACTATAAGTTTTTATTTGTGTCCAAAAAAAATTTTATTTTGCGATTACTATCTTCAAGTGAAAGGCATTTTAATGAATTCTTAGAAATTCGTGGTTAATTGTCAAAATCAAGATATAATTTGCAGTTTGTTCTATAAAACCGTCAGAGTACCAGAGATGGGGGTTTTCTCCTGTCTTCAGACAGTGGAACTCCAGACGACTCAGGTTCATGTGATTCTCAAACCGAACTCACAACCGAGGACTTTGTCAGTTGATATTTTGTCTGAACATTTTAATTCCTTCGGTTTTTAAAATTTCGTGATCAATGTCTAAAATATTGATCTTTCAATATTATAAATAAAATCTCATAAAGCATTATTTGAAACTCATATTCACACTTTCTTGTCGGTTATATCAACACGGTCGTTCTTAGTAATTAAATGTCATATTGGAGAGCAAATGGAAATACTTGTTCAGGAAGTTCCATTATGTTTAGTGACATTTAAGAGAATCATTTCCATTTATTAGTGAAACCGTGGGAAATCAAAAAAGCAAGTAGAATTTTAATTAGAAAAATTATTAATGTAGATTCAATTTTATCGATTGAACATGCTATTTCACCCCATTATCAACACTGTTGTAAAAAGGTACTTTGAGAAAAATATAACGAGTGATATAAATTTATTAAGGGTGGATCGTTGCGTTAGATCAAAAAGAAATTACTCATGAAGGACCCCCCCCCTCCCCCTTATCAAAGTACATATGTTAAATTATAATAAAATTAAAAGGTGAATCTTTTATTTTAAACTTTCTATGAGTCCCACTTACTCCCAATCTGTTCCACTAAGCAATACCAACATGCTCATGTACCAGTGAAAGTACATTTAAATTTTAAAAGATCTCTTTATTCTTGGGGAACTGTTAATAAGACAGCATAGCACGAAGATTGCCAAATACGGACGGAGCAGATTCAAGAGGTAAAGTATGTAGTAATAATACCACTTTGAGGAGAATGTGAAACTTTTAATCAAACAGAGATAAACGCAACAAGGATATAGACGAAGTACAAGTAAAGATTTAGCGCCAATCTGGGAATCGCTTTGCCATAGGACATTTGAGAGCAAGGGCCAGTGGATTCGGGAAAAGGGTATAATATTGCTAAGTTGGTAGAATGATCTGCAACTTAATGGGTTTCAGGTCTGATGACCTTAACGCAAGCTTTGTCATGGAATTCCAGCTTCTTGTTAAGACCGTTGAATTAGATAATATGTATATATAGTAAAATTAATGTATTTGTTGATAAGCTTAGTTTGGTCAATTGTTACATAAATATATTGAAACGAAATGAAGCGCATTTAAACAAAAACCTGTCAATTAGAAGCTTTTCTATCTATAAACGTTCTATCTAAAATATAAGCATATAAAACATACTAAATTGTCGAAAAATTGACCCAAATTGATTTCGTAATAGGTCTTTTCAAGGGCAAAAAATTATAATCCAAGCAATTCATAAAATAAACTCTGCATGAATTTATCCGAAGAAATACTGGAACCGAAATGTTCATAATCGTGTTAGCATTTGAAAAACTAGGACAGATGAATGTAAATTGGAATTATTTTGTCTCTGCAATTTAAAACCTGTCGGACCCCACCCAAACCCCCACGCCGCCCTTCCTTAATTGATTAAAAAGGCAAAGAGACATTGAAAATCGTAGTCACGCATCTACTGGAATCTAGGCTAAAAGTGGTGAAAGTTATATTCCAGGACGATGACTTTCAATTTATGGGGTGTGTGATAGACTTAGCTCCACGTGGTGCACAGTGGGCAACGTATACTCATACGGCAAAAAAAATTCTATTAACTGGCAGTTGACTTCAAACTACCATGACCCCACTGTATTTCATACTCGACTACTTTCACAGTACTCATCCCACCTTTTTCCACCTTATCTACCTTCGTCTTTGATACACTCTTCTGTTCCCCCCCCCCCCCTCTTAAATTTTTTACACTTTGATGTTCCTACCCCTCTGTGAAGACTGAAGTCAATTAAAGGGCTAATGATAACAATCAAAACGCCTGCCATTTGATATAATAATAATAAACTTTTAATTAATTGAATATGACATAATCGAGGGATTGAAATTAACTTAAAAAGTACTCTATGTAATTTGGGAAATCCTACGACAAGCTCATTTATCCGCTCAGCTTTATCATATATTGGTTAATCTGTTAATTGGCTTTCGATACTTTATAGAATTAACAATTTTTTTGTCGTTGGTCATAATAAAAAGTGAACTTCTTCTGGGATTTCAATTTTTAGTAATACTGATGCATGATAACGTGTATTCATATCTGGCAAGTATCAATTATGTTTAGCATGTATAGAGTAGCCAATAGTATATTCTTTGAGCTACATAACCAGTATTAAAAGCATAAATTTGGTAACTTAAATTATTATAATGAAACATACAATATGACTCTGTATTATGAGAGGTAATAAGGGTTAAAAGCAGTGCTATTTTTTGGCATTGGGTGAAATTTTGCAAATCATATGATCTAATTTAATACTAATGCTTCAAAACCTCGAGCCATCAAAAGTTTAGGCTAAAATATCTCACACTTTGACTCAAAATCGCTTGGCAGTGTAGGCAAATTTAATTGCCCAATTTATTTCATTTATGTGTGAACTTTGCAAACACTAGCAAGGAAATCTATTTCTGCCACTTGAAGAGAAATTTGGCTTCTACATTTATTGAATATGAAACCTGAACACACATACAAAATAAATTGTTTTGACTTACAGGCGTGAGCTAATTCCTTTCAATTTATTAATATGAGAGTTCAATAAATATTTACATTTTCAAAACGCAATTATATTTTAAAGATATATCTATTTCAAATGGCAGGCGATTTGATAGTTATCATTAGCCCTTAGCTGACTTCGAACATCACAGAGGGGAGGAACATCAAAGTGAGAAAAATTCAAGAGGGGGGCCGAAGAGTGATTTGCAGATGTAAAAGTGATAGCCGCAATGACAGAGATTAGGGTAAGGTGAGTACTGTGAAAGGGGTCGAATATGACATACAGTTGAGGTGAGTACTGTGAAAGTAGTCGAATATGACATACAATAAGGTGAGTACTGTGAAAGGGGTCGAATATGACATACAGTTGGGCCATGGTAGTTAGAAGTCAGAAGCTAACCGCTGATCAATAGACTTTTAGTCGTATGCGTATACGTTGCCCAGGGTGCACCACGTGGAGGTAAGTCTATCGCACACCCGTTTTATATATATACATATATATATGACTGGATGGATAGTTTTTTATATAAATGAAATTCCTGTACAAACTTTTGCTTAAGCGCAGAGAGTTTTTATTTCCTCTAAATTATGTTGGGTAAAAATTTACTCCTTTTCAAATTGGTTTTTGACCAATGTCACTACTCAATCATAATAAGTAGAAATATAAAATTGCGATCAAGTTTGTGCAAAGCTTTGTAAAATTGGGTTGATTTTTTAGCTTACCACATCAAGCAACCTCGTCTTTAACTCTTCCCATGTTAGGATATTAATTTCCACTATGATTTTTCTCAAACATCATTTTCTAAAAGAGGGTTATATCCAAAAGTAACAGTTCATTATATTAATCATTCTCTTCTTACCCATTAGCGGAAATTTTTCGATCTGTCGTACCCAAGAGAAAATTAAGACTTCGCTTAATCATGCAATAATTAGAATTGGTCGTCTGATTTAGCATATGTGAAAGTTATAACCTAACTGCCAGTGCAATCGAAATTTCAAATAGTCATTTTGACGCATGATTAAGTAGCCTTTCAAGTCCCGACTTCAGGATAAACTCAATTAAGTTAATTTTGGAAACTTTCACCTTCCTATTTGTCACTGACATGATATATGTAATTCATTTGCAAACAATTATTGCTAATAGTGATACGCTTTTTACCAGTAGGTATATAGCTCTATATTAATGGTCTTGATTAATTGACAAATGAGTATTGAGGGAAATTGCATCCTAAGGTAGAGAATACTCGAAAATTTGTGCAAAGAAAAGATTGTCTTGGCTGCAAATGTATACCTCTCTTAATACCTTTTCAGCATACATGAATTTTGTCAGTTTTTCCTAATTTAGACAAGTTTTTCAACTAAAGAAAAACACTGCATTTTAAAAATATTGCTAGCTATTTTCATTTACAATTCCAACTTTTGAGACAGTAACCAGAGCGTTGAAAAAGTTCGAATTTAAATAATAAATACTGAGGTTTATTGATAAAAAAATTATGTTTTTCTAATTCATTCCACTAGCGTTTATTCCGGCAGGCACCTGATCAACCATACTGATATAAATAAACAAAGAAATAAATTTCTTTTATCAACAAATTATGAATTTAAAGATTTATAAAAATGGCAGGCGATCTGATAGTTATCGATAGCCCTTTAGTTGACTTCAGGCTACACAGAGGGGGAGGAACATCAAAGTGAAATAAGTCGAGAGGGAGATGCGGAATAGAAAAGAGTTTCAAAGATGTAAAAGAGACAGACACAAAATTGGAAAAAAGGTGAGGTGAGTACGGTTGAAGTAGTCGAATTTGGCATACAGTGGGGTGATGGTAGTTTGGAGTCTGAAGTTGACTGCCGGTTAATTGACTTGTATGCCGTATGAGTATACGTTGCCCTGGGTGCACCACTTGGAGGTAAGTCTATCACACACCCCGTCGAAGAATTATAATCACGGAGATATCCATCTTCTGATAAAATACATCTGGTTCTATGCGCAATCGGCACTTGAATAGGTTTTATTCCCCTTTTTCTGTGTTCGTCGTTAAATAGAATTCATTTTCCGTGTCAGTGTAACGTAGCTTTACAGGCATCTAGTCCGTTAAATTTCGTTAGGAGGGCGTAGTTCTACTACAAGTGGGAGTCACGGAATCAGATGTACTCTATTTCATCTAAGTCCCCAAATCCTCAGATTAAGCTGGCATTCCTTCACACTTACTCTTTCTTTTTACGATCTTCTTTTAGGGATCACTAGGGAAATTTGTCACCATTTATTTGACCTAGTAAATCTCTGCATTATCAATTATTGTTTTGGTCCAGTTCTGAACTAACTAACCATGTTCATAGAATACTTCTTAGAATATGTCATAAAATCCCAGGACAAACAATAAGAAGATGGATACTTTCTATGGATGCTCCTATTCTAATCTTAGTTGAGTCATGGTCGAAAGATAAGAGGATTATTGTTATTTTAAGCTAACAGGGCTTCCTTAAGTTTGTTTATATGAATTTTTAACAAAAATAGTACCACTTTTTTAACTTGAAAATCATTTCAACATAATGCCATGGTTAACACCTAGTAGGTGATTATGCAGGTTGCGCATGATTAAAGAGATTTCGTATGAATACAGCAAGGTAAATTAATATTACTTTTTTATTTAGAAGTAGTAAACACAACATATTAGGTGGTCCTGTGCAAGCGCTCAATATCACTTTCCCGTTCCTCGTTGTTTGTTTCTACTCTATGACCAAGGCGAGGCCCCGAGGCCTTAGTGCTATTGACCGCTGCCAAAATGATGTATCAATTAAGTTGTAAGAACAAAGAGGAGTGGACCTATGTAGAGGTGTTTTTAGGTTCATATCTGATCTCCCCAAATTGCATTTTGTCCGCCCTCAGTAACTTTCTTAAGATGTCGGTTGGATTTGCTCCTCAAAAAAAAACCATTCTTCAGGGAGGCATTCGATGAAGGCTGATTGTCTAGTATGTTTCTCTTTCTATTTTAGAAGCAGAACAAAAGAATGAAGGAGGGAATGCGGTTGGCAATGAGGCCTCTGAAAAGAAGAATGACGCACTGTCTAATCCCCCCGAGAATCAGCCCGATTTTACCGAGTTTGACTTTGATACAGAGACGCTGTCTTCTTCATCATTGCCCCAAGCCCAACGTCCACTCGGTAGTTCTGCTAGGCCAGTTCGTGAGAGGCGGGTTGCGCGTCTGGATAAGATACTTCAAGAAGATCGCAACCTCAGGCGCATTGAAGAACAGATGAGACAAGCAGCTGAAGCAGCTAAGAGACAACAGCAACTTCAACAGGAGACCCAACCGGCTGAGGAAAAATCTAGTGAACCGCCACTACAAGAAGTTCATCAAACTGAGCAGAATGTGAGCAATGTAAAGAATGAGAATCCTACCACTTCGGACTTACCTGGACAAGTTGAGCATATGAGTATTAATGCTGCAGAAGAAGCGGCGATATGATTGTGATTTATTTTGCTTGCTTATTTGTAAATACTGAATGTGAATATTTGTTGTGAACATATCTTGTATAGGAACTGGCTTTTCTCATTTATTAAGTATCGTTGATGCTGTGACTGGTCAAGTCCTGGGATTACTATAATAAAGACATAATCGATTATTTACATTGGGCAATGAGGTAAACTGTGAATGGAAAATATGCTCATGATTGGCTGACGCAGCGTACGCCAATCACCTTAAGCATGATTGGTAATTATAAACGATCTGCTCAAATCTAATCTTTTACGAACAGGCCAGCACAGGGAGCTGTCACAAGCTGCTCTCTTTTCAACGCCCACGGGCATCAAGTGTTTGCTTTATGCAGATGATCTCGTTCTATGGTATTCCGCCCCTGAGAAAAACGCTCAAGAGGGGACGGAAAGTGCCATAAATTATGCACTTAAACTACTAGTAAACTGGTGCGACGACAATGGAATGGCTATCAACACCGCGAAAACTGCATTTCAAACATTTTCATTGGCACACCACAGCATAAATCTGCATTTAGTATGCAAGGATATCTCTCTATATAAAAAACGAGTTTACTTATCTCGCAGTGACGTTTGACACCAAGCTAACCTGAAAAGTCACACTGCTAAAGTAGCAGAACGGGTCTCTAATAGACTGAATGTACTGAAGCGACTTGCTGGTAGCGTATGGGGCTGTGCACGCTCAACTCTCGACACAACTTACAAGATGTTTGTTCAGCCAATAATGTTGCATGGCTGTGAGCCACTTATTACGGCTACAGTGGTGATTCTCAAACAACTCGAGAAAACGCCCAACCAGGCCTTACGACTAATTACTGGGGGGATAAAATCAACACCAATTGATGCAATGCTCCTGGTTACAGGGAGCACCGCAATATGTTTCCTCATCAAAGAGAAGGCCTTGATCCTGTATGAGAAGCTACTG